>JAKTSN010000007.1:600000-779991 GCA_030580235.1 Suhomyces sp. yHMH580 | reverse complement strand
AGAACCAATTTGGCGCGGGGGTGGTGGTGGTACCAAAGTCTTTGGGTTTGTTAACGGTTTTTGATTTTACACAGGGAAGTACTTTCTTAAACGAAAGTCTTTTTTTATTTAAAAGAAGAACGCATTTGCTGGAGGTGGGGGGTTTTGAAGGGGAACGGACAAGGGGGGTTGGGGGGGGGGGGGGGGTGGGGGAGGGAGGGCCAGCCATGATGATGAACAAGAATAGATTGAAGTTGAAAGTTGAGCAATAGAGAAAGTTACCTGCGAATTAGCGAGGGCGAAAAATAGTGACGGTGAGAGATTGCGGGGAGGTAGCGAGAGATCGAGAGGCAGTAGATATATTACTTCGAAACGGAATAAATGAAAGATCGAGGAGTGAAATCTTGGTGTAAATGATGTATAGCTTGGATATAGTGAAGAGACGTGGTAGATGTACAATGTTGTGGGCTGTGCTCTGATGATAGAGTAGTGAGCAGTAGCAAGAGTAAACGAAAATAGCGAAAGTATAGCGAAAAGTATAGCGAGAAGTATAGCCAGAAGTAGAGCGACAAGTATAGCGAGAAGTAAATAGCGAAAAACCAGAGATAAATTGATTTATATGGTAACAGGGCTGGCTTGTAGACATGTTATTCCTAGCTAACTGTGTCAAATCAAACACTGAGTACCCAAAGTCGGGGTTATAACTGCTTTAAGGCTCTACGGCTCGTCTGAAATGCTAAGCTAGCCTGTGAGAGTTCACTTAGAGAAGATCATTTAGTCTGTAAATTCTAGCAATCGTACAATTGTTTTCTTTCCAGATGTGTGGAAATATGGCCCTGATCATAATCTACATGTGAATGGAGATCTCGACCTTTATCCGATACAAGGTTTGGGTGGTAAGTGGCTGTCTGACAAATTACCGCATTAGATTTAAATTAGATCACTACTTTAACAGGCGTTTGAACGTGATAGTTGAACTGAGATTGATCATTATTCTAGAGAGAGTTTGTGTTTGTTGTAATTAATCATAAACCACTAATTCTATATCTCTGTTACTTCTAGTGGGCATTGGAGCCCTCTTTTGATTTCTGCTCTTTTATCTATCTACTAGATTACTACAATTACTGTATACTCTTATTAATACGTATCAAATAGTGTCAGGTAATCGTCACATTTGATTCACATTGATCGAACTGGTAGCTACTTGTAAAAGATATTTACTTCACACCCCAGGACAAATTGTCGTAGCCAAACAACCAAGGGCCCACCGTGTGCCTGACCACAATCATCAATAATCCTGTCAAAAGCTGTACTCCCAAAATAACCAAGCACAACGTGTCTTCTCTCAATGGTCCCAACTTGACTAAAACAAGATTGATGATGGTCATGTTGGAAAATCTTACAATCTGATTCTTTTCGTCTCTTTCAGTCTTGATGAGCCCAAAAAACGACAGCGTTTCCAACAATACCTTACCCAAAACACCGCTGGTTTTGACTTCGCCAAAGCTGGGGTACATGAGCCCGTCCTTGACGTTGAATTTGGGCATTCTGTGTCTGGGACAAGGTACTATTCCGAAGATTTGTGGTGCAGAATAGACAAAGTTGACGATTTGCGGCAACAAGAAGATAAGCAAAGTCTTGGAAAAATGGCCCAAAATACCTACGATTGCAAACACCATGCCACTGAAGTAGCAATAAGTATCACCCACAAACACCCTTGCAGGGAACCAGTTGTACTGCAACAAGCCAAGTGACACACCCACAAACGGCACGATAAATATCACCGATAACAAGTGGCTATCGTAAGCTGCTTGGGACACAGAAGACGACAATAAATAGCAGATATCGTTGGTCAAAAAGATTATTGCCAATACCACCAGCTGGCCCACCTCTAGTCCATTTACTCCGGCCAAAATGTTGATGGAATTGGGTGCAAATATGGCCACCGACGCCATATAGACATAGTAGAATATGCCGAGGTCAAGAAGTTTGGGCAGATCAGCCAAAACAACGTAGTCCGAAGGCAATGACAGGAAACTGAGGCCGGTGATTTTAGTCACCAAGTGATTACCAGTCCTGATAATAAAGGCACCGGCTTCCAACAACGCAGCAGCACCACGAACATCGGTCAAAAACGTCGGAATCACCACCGAAGTCACACTAAAGTCTACATAATACACTATCAACAACGGTACAGACGCAATAGCTGGCAAGAAGAACTTGTGTCTCCAGCGAATATCGAACAAATCGTCAAACAATCCCAACAACGTGGTGCTCTGGAGGCACAAGACCGCACTCAAGTACTCGGCCAACTTGTTGTGAGGAAACAAATGACTTCCTGACTGGTACTGCGAGGTATACGTGTTCAGCATCTGGCGGTCGTTCGAGAGGGCCGAAAACAGCACCAAGTACTTGAAAAATATAAACGGAATAAGACAAAACATAATGAACAAGTACGTAACAGCACTCACCACGCCCATAGATTCCGCAATGGGGCTTACTGGCGGTGCTTTGGACAAGTCTTTGCCCGAGAGACCGACCTTAATGAACGCGGCCATTAAGCGAGGAATGAGCCCCAGCGTGGCGAGATACCCCAAAACTGAAAAGCACAACACGGTCTGGATCGGGCTATTGGGTGCTATGAGAGACACCGCGGCCATGGCCGCTGCTTTACGGAGGTACTTCATGGTGGTGTAGTTAAGTTGAATGAAGTTGACAGCTTGCGTCCTGCATAAGTAGATGCCACCAAATAAGTAAACAGTTTTGAGCCAAATAAAGTTGTGAGCACAGTGGGAAGCTAATAGAGCTGTTAGCACAGTGGAGCCAATAGGGTTGTGGGCATAGTGGGAAAGCTATAGGGCTGGATGGAGACGTAGAGCAGTATATAGAGCGGGCACAAGACAGTTGCACATAATACACATTAATATATTATCTATGCTAGTGTCGTAGAGTCTTGAGTCTCGCTAATTTTCGCATCTCTCGCTTGACTCTCTGGAACCAAATTTCCTTTAGCGCGATACATCACTAAATTCAAACTACTTATTGGGCGACTAATTTTTACTTAGTCAACTGCCAGCTAATTGTACTACTGACCAAAACTTAACTAGAATTCGACTGTAGGTAGTTGAAGAAAAGTCAAAAGTCGAGGGCAGAAATCATTTAAATACCGAGCATCTTGAATTGCGAAAATACAGAAAGCTTTAATAGAAGAGCTATAAATACATAAGAGCAGGATCAAGGACAATACAAAGAAACCTTTTACTACACTACAATTTCTCAACACCCAAATAGTCATCATAGAACTAGTCAACTGAACACATAAAAAGTTTTGACTAACAATGACTCTTAGTCCTAATACCTCTCAATAAGCACACTTTTCCACCACAATCAGCAGCGATACATTGCTTAACAATTCTAACATTACAAGGCCCTGCACCGCCATTCCAGTGCAAAAAAGACACAGTTCACTGTTTCCAATAAGTTATAGATCCATACCCTGCCAATTAGATATCTTTTTGCAGCAATGGCATGGGCAAATAATTCCAAGAGGTGTGTGCTTTGAATCACTATTTGCCAAAGAGATACGAATGCAATCATAAGAAGCCATATATCCCATCATCTAGTCACATCTAACGTTCGTTAGTCTTACTGGTCTTCCCCAGTATACCATCATGATAGCAGCACATCACGTGCGCCCTGCCCCAATCTGGCTCTTATCCAAGTCAACAAGACAACCAACTTCACCTCTTCGCTGCTTTTCTACCAATATTATGAAACCGTTCATTACTGGCCACGAGGAGCTCATCCACGACATCAAGTATGACTTCTACGGCAAACATATCGCCACCGCCTCGTCGGACCAGCACATCAAAGTCTTCGACCTCGACTCGCTGACCTCAACTTGGGTGCTAAATGACCTGTGGAAAGCCCACGATTCGTCCATCACCAAGGTGCTGTGGGCGCATCCCGAGTTTTCGAGCTCCAAAATCCTCGCTTCGTGCTCATTTGACCGAACAGTCAAGATCTGGCAAGAACAGCACGATGAGCTTCACGGCTCTGGTAGACGCTGGATTAAATTGGCCACACTAGCAATTGAGCTGTACGGACCTATTTATGATGTAGTATTTGCCCCTAACCATTTGGGACTCAAGTTGGGCTGTGTTGGTTCCGACGGCTTGTTTCGTATCTACGAGTCTTTGGAGCCCAACGACCTAACCAATTGGGCTCTTACTACAGAATTGCCCATATTGCACCTGCAGTTACCCGCTAAATCACTTCAGAGTAGTTTCGCCATAGAGTGGTGTCCTGCAAAGTTTAGTAAAACCGAAAAGTTTATAGTTATTGCCTTGGACCAGGGCTTTATTTATGGAACAGTACCAGAAAAAGGTCCTTCTGAACCGTTTGAAATGAGTGAAGAAGAGTCTGCTGCTTCCTACGTAAAGTTGGGCAATTTGCCCGAACATAACGGGCTTATTCGTTCGGTAAGCTGGGCTCCTCTGATGGGACGAAGTTACCATTTAATAGCCACTGGGTGTAAGGATGGATACGTGCGGATATTTAAAGGTGTGGAGGGACCACTGGGTGAAATAAAGATAGATCTCTTGGCCAAACTCAATGATCATAAGCTGGAAGTATGGAGAGTCAGCTGGAACAAAACAGGAACCCTACTCTCTTCTGCAGGAGACGATGGAAAGGTACGCTTTTGGAAGTGCAATTACTTGAATGAGTGGAAGTGTATGAGTGTAATTAACACTGATACTCGTAGCGGAGCATTGACGGCGGAAAAGGCCCACAACGGCTAAAGAAGACAAAAACTGAGCAATAAAAGTCACTTGATGATAAAATATCAATACTCGAAAAGCTAATCGGACAGTGATAGTACTGATATCTGAAGTGAAAATAGCGAAAATAAGATGAGGACTGAAATCAAGCTCTGATGCTAATTAGGCCACAGCTATTTTATAAAAGCAACAAGAATACCAATACAAATGAAATACTTGTGGCAAAAGAGTCATTCAATTAGCATGATCAGTCGAAACGAAATCATAAAAGTAATCCGCCTAGTTTTCACTTCTCAATATACTTTATTGTATCAAAAATAGCTACAAGCCATTCTGATCTATTTTCTGACTTGCACTAGCACGTTTGGAAAGGACAAAAATCACATAGATTATGAAAAGTAGATTAAAGCATAAACTGATAAGTATAATATCAGGTGGGTTTTCGGTATACGATTTAAGTTATACTAGTTGAAGTCATATCTCCAATCGCACCAATTTGAGTACCTATCTACTGACAGATTAATTCATTGACTTTATAACAAGCTTTTGGAGGGTATGATCTAAATAAATTATAAATAGCCTTGTTCTCTTATTTACTAATAGTTTAGCCATTCTTGGCTGAGACCAACCATAATTATTTATTCATAACTACACATACAAGACATTCTCCATTTACAAGATATAAACATCTCGACAACTTCTCTACTGTTTCTTTTGTCTAATACAATTGATACATGCTAGCTATTCTTGTCTATTCGTAACTATGTATGAAGACTAGTCCGCAGTACCCGTCTAGTCTTCCTTTCTCTTTTTATCCAATTGACTCCACAACTCCTCATCGTCACTCTCCTCTGCCATTTCAATGTCTCTTCTTCTCTTCTTTTGAATCACAGGCTTGGTTTCCTCTCCTTCTTCTTCTTCATCCTCTATATCAAGTACTATCACTGAAGAGATCTCCACTCCCAAATAGACCTTGGCCAAGATATCTCTTGTTCCAATGTCAAACACCCGGAGATACCTATCCAACCCTCCAGTCACCAAGACTTCGTCTTCGCAGTTCTGCAATGAATGAGTAGCACCAGTGTTTCCGCCTTGGGAAAACTTACCCAATAGCTTCGCTACTGGTTTAATGACATCTCCAGCAGATGCAGAGTGTATTTTCTGAGCCTTTTCGTCGATTTGGATCAACAGGTACTTGGCAATAAGACTGTGTATGTCGGTAATTATAACGGTCTCTTGCTGTTGGTCACCATAAACCATCGATACAATGGCCTTTTCGGTCACCTTATAGTCACTGACTGGCCTTCTACCGTGAGTAGTGTCGTAGATACGAAGCTGTCCGTATCTGGTTGCAGTGATAATTTTGTAGCCTGAGCCAGAGCTTGGCTTTGCATCCATAAAGAGAATCTGGCTAATCCACACAGGTACTCTCAAGTCCAAGTGGTCGTTCTTGACGTTTTTGGCTGCGAAAACTGGCTGCTGGGTAAAAGTCACCTTTTCATCTTCAAAAATACTGCTGTCAGCATCGTCTTCAAATAATCGGACAACCTGTAGGTCGTTCTCCTTACCTCCAAATGCAAAGATTCCTGCTTCATTTGGGTGCTGTATAAAGGCATTGAGAGGCTTTGTGGATGGAAGAACAATTGGAATAGGTGCATATTCAAACCCTTCACCTTTGAAGTGGATCAAAAACACCTTGCTGCTTTCATAAACTACAATAATACTGTCTAACGTGTCTATCAGGAGTAATGCAATTGGCCTGTCTGCTGGGTCTACGTCGAGTTTGTATGTGTGGAGGGAAGCATATTTAGGCTCTTCTTCAGTAGTAACTTCGGATGTGAATTCCCAAACAGATACTGAGCCTCCTACTCGGGCGCCTATCAAATAAGTGGAATGGAAGTCGAGTAAATGGGTGATTTTGTTTCTGTACGACGATGATGGATCAGTACAATAATTGGTGATAGACTTGGGCTGTTGACCATCTTTTTTGGATGTATCGGTTCCACGGTTACATACAACCTCCTTGACGGAACCCGTATCATCTGCAGTAACTAGAAACTTCATTATCTTTCTGCTGTGTGCTGCTACTGAACTGAACTTATAGCGATGAGCATCGGTTAATTGAACTTTTCAGTAAATGCACGACCCCAAAACCAGTTCTAAATCTATACGGTGAAAATTATCGAGCCACGTGATCAGAATGAAGCCTAGCTGCGAAATGAACTCTGACTACAGATCGGCAGGGTTACAGTTACATGAGCGTTTTAACTATGGGTACATCGATATAGCTTTGGCCAGTCAGACTAAGTAAGTTATGACAGGCTAGTAAGTCATGACAGAGGTTATCAAGTTACGGAAAGAGTCTAATGAGCATAGCTCACTAAAGAGCATGCTGAAGATGATACAAAATCTCTATAAATAGTTCTCTTTTCTCATTATTCTATTCATTAAGTCGATAAGGGGCGGGTGGTCATTCTACCTCAATCTCAGTGGCTCTAATACATAAGATTTCCATCCATTGACCCGTATAGGTGCACAATACAACATCAAACGGTATCAAATGACTTCAAAGTTCAGAAAGGCAAGACACCGAATAGATCGACAACACTGCAGAGCTGATATAGTATTTAATCTTTACTACCTAAAACACAGGCCACCCTCTCTGATATGATTCCTTACTTGATTCATATAAAACGCCACCCTATATTCAGTTCGTTGAGTTCTGGTTTTTAATTAAGGTCCCTTGGCCCAGTTGGTTAAGGCGCGGTGCTAATAACGCCGAGATCAGCAGTTCGATCCTGCTAGGGACCATATTTTTCACGGGCGTGTAGCGTAGTTGGTAGCGCGTTCGCTTAGCATGCGAAAGGTCTCCGGTTCGACTCCGGACTCGTCCATTTTTTCGCAATTCAACTCTAGGACCCAAATGAGAAAGCAGCAATTGAACAATTAGGGAATAACGAGACAAGGTGTAACCGAGACGAAGCCCATTCTAACCATTTGTCATAGTGTTTTCATGGAATGGACAGAATCAAAGCAAAGGGCCCTTGAGAGTTATATACGGAGCTATCTAAGCGCACTCTCGGACCCCAACAAGCTCTATGAAGGCTTGAACTGGAAGAAAATCGGCACGTTGACGGGACTGGAAGCCGACAATGACACCGCACTATTTAAAATTGACGAGCTATACGACGAATATCTCAACCAAATCCAAGGTAATACCCCAAAGTCGTGGCATGGACCCCACAATTCAGTATGGGTCGAAGCAGAAGAAGTCATTGCAGGACTTAGGCTTGAAACAACTCCCACTGAACCCGCTCCACTGGTTTCTGAGCCTGTTGCTGGGCCTTCTATGGCTTCTGAGCCCCCAAAACGGCCTAGTAGACCCCCATTAGCTGGTGAGTCACGAGCACGTAGAGGTAGTTTGAATCTTATCGAGAGGCCGTTTGGGTTCAAAAATGGGCCCACTTATAATCGTGGTGAGTCCAAAGCTCTCTTGACCACAGCAGAAACCAGCACTACCAACGTAAATGTAATCACCAGATCAGAAATAGGATTCAAAACTTCTCGGGAACTGCCCAAAAAGCCCCAGATCCTCAGTCTGATTCAACAAGTGCTGAGCCGGCTCAAGCATCTTGTGAAAAAGCGGTCTAGTTCAAAATTAGACAAAGTTTCGGAGCCGATTTCTACTATGGAACGTCAACGAAGACGTCTGTCTGTAGTGGGCATGAACCTTCCACTCTATATAAGACGTCAGCTTCAAGAGGAAGCCAACTCACATGAAGACCAGCATGAGCTGGAAATACTCTCAGCCCAAAAAATTCACTCGGCTTTCGTCGAGCCAGATATCATACCTGGTCATTCGAGAAGCACCAGTGAGTCTCGAATTCCACACAGAGAGAAAAGAGCAGAAGTGCCTGGATTAGTAGATACACTGCGTAAAAGGCTGACCCGAATTCAGAATCTTCTCTCTAATTCACAATCCCTCTACCTTAGATCGAGCGACAGAGCTCATTCTCCAGATCCTTTTGCCGACTCGGAGGTTGAGGCGCAAGACAAGGAGTATATTCTGCCTAATCTGTTGACTCGGTTCTACAATGACGATTCTGATAGTAACGATGAGGCTCTTCGAGCATTAGACGATGACGACGTGGATTTTGTCAATCTCCACGATTCGGAGGATGAGTTGCAAGCAATCCAAGAAGATGATGATAGAGATGACGACTACCTCTTCAAGATTTGAACAAAGAAAGTCCAAGTTGAGCATAAAATAGCTTCTAATGGCATATCCAGTGACTTTATTGAAAAGCTAACTATTATAGATTATATTCAATTAAAAACTCCCAATTATAAATCCGTTCACAGACCATATAATTAATATCGCTACTCTACAGTTTCATAGAAATTGTCAATTTTATATTGTCCTTCTAAGTGCTCCTAAATATGCTACCAGGTGATCTCGGATAGTAGTTTGAGACTAGGAAATGATGATGGGTAAGGACTTGATCAGTCAGTGTATTTAGTACTTGACTTTTTTAAGAGTACGTGGTATCTAGGTCAATTAGAGACAAACTGTATAAGTTTTCTACTAAAGACTCCTACCTTGAAGTATAACTTTTCCAGCTGACCACTTGCAGTTCTGAACTCATTGGTTAATTAGATAAAGCTAAGGATCTTGCTAGGTTTTACTTAAAAAAAGAATTGAAGAAAATTCAGGTTTTATTAACGTGGCAGAATCAGGTCTCGAGCATTTCTAGTGCCTCTCACCTTTAACCACTATATTAAGTTATACTTCTATAAAAAATCAATTAATACTAATGAGCAGATAAATCTGACAACTATTCATGCAATGCAGACAACGAAATATTGCGAATTAACATAAATGAGCGTAGGATGCATACTTTATAACACCAAAAAGGTTAATATGCAGTGAACATATTCAATATGTTCCAACTTCTTTGCCTTCATTTTATTCTGAGTAGCGCTTTACCGATAGAACATGGACAAAATTCAGATTGCTATTTCCAAGCAATCCCCTAGGATTATCAGCAAAGAGTTTTCTAATTTTCAGCCTCTCATTTCAGTCAAGATTTATGAAACGAGAAGTTACGTCAATTAGTCGTTTTGTTTATCGTCTTTATTCTCCTTAGAGTCCGTTCGTAGACATACAAAGATACAGCACTGGTGGGTGCAGTCTTCAAAATCCCAATTCCAAAGCCCTTGTAGAGTCCGTAGACCCCTTCCTTGGCAACAATATTGAGAGCCAATCGCCATGCCGGAATGACCGGGGCCGATTTGTCGGCTGCATACATCTGACTTCTTTTTCTTATGGTATCTAGCGGGAAGTTGACGCCTTTGGACGTCGCACCAGCTGCAAATCCACAGAATCCTTCGATAAATGGCACTTCTTTATACCTACTCGAAAGCTGCCGGGCATATTCGTAGGCCCAGAACATAACCCCCAGTGATGAGGCTACCAGAAGCATGGCCGGTCGTATTCCTACAAAAAAACCTGTAATTCCTTGGTTCTGGTATATGCCGCTGATAGTTTTGGTCATCGAAAGTAGTTTGGCATGGGAGTTTGCGGCAAGCCGCGTTCTCAAGAGATCAAAAGGATACGAGCCGGCAGTACTGATAATTCCGGTTCCTATTCCTACTAGCAAAGAATGGGTTGCATTTCCTAGCGAATAACCATACTGCTTTTCGAGATTATTCAAGCTTTTGCTCAATACAGAATAACTGGCGAACTGAATTCCTCCATAGAGTATATACATGATTTCGGCAGGAACATTGCCTTTCCATAAAGCAACAACGCCTTCTTGCTTCAATAGTGTTTTGAAAACAGAAAGGACCGTCTCACGGTTCGCAAAAGTCCGTTCCTGGAGCTGCAATCGTATTTTGACCGTGTCCAACGGGGCAGTCACTGCTCTGATGGCGGTTAGTATTGAAAAGTCTTTCCTATCGGGAATGGGGGTACTCACCTTGCCACTGCGCCAGAAATCATTCCGGCCACGAGTGCCTCGTACACACTCACTTCTGAGCCTTTCTTGAGGTAATCCTGTCTGCCGCTAGACGTCATAGTGTTGCTAAGGACTTCTCCAGACCTTCGGGGTCCTTTGCTTGACATAATATACCGCCTGCATGCTGCCGCACGGTACTGCAGGCAGCCTCTGCCCATCTCGGAGTTCGCGCGTCTTATTAACTAGAAAGATGAAGCACGCGATGGGAGCTGAGAAGGTGACCAAGCAGAGTAGGTGACCACATGAATGGCAATGTCGGTAGATTCGATTCTAAACCACCCACATATTCATCGGGGCTTGTTTGAGGAACTCCATCGCAAGTTTTGCGCGTTGGATAGCACCTTGATGCTACACTACGCCAACCACACCACCGATGCCATATTGTACAAGATATTGAATGCCGCGTCTGATCTAGCACGCTGCAGAATTAACAATGGCGATCTTGAACACATCTTGGCTATCAGCCCTGCCGTATATACCGTATACAAAGATACCAGTAGAGAAAATGCCATATGGCTCAAACTTCCCCATGATTTCACCCAAGCGATGATGCATACCCGTAAATCCCATTTTGTTGAAGATATAAATCACTGGATACGACAGAACCAAACAGCCACCGTAATATCGTGCCAAACTATAGAGCAAAAAGCGCGAAAACACAAAATGGACAGCTTGCGCGCAGAGCTGCCAACAAAGATATCCAAGCCGGGGTTGAAGAGAAAGCCATCGCTTTTGGAAACACTCAAAAACGACACTTCCAAGTTCACCTATCAGGAACGAAGCGAATTGGTTGAGCAACAAAAAAGCAAAGGTCTCACATTGCTCGAACGAATAAAGCTCAAGGAGAAACTACGCAAGCAAGAACTGCATTTGGGTGCAAATCTGCCTGAGGTGCAGTACAACAAGTACTTGGTAGGAAAGATCAAGTCTGTGTATGAAATACTATACCAAGAAAGCGTGCAAAATAGACACAACGACACCACAAGAACCTTTTCGCATGCCAAGCTAACCCAAACGGTTGTAGATAGCTTGGACTACCCCATCGAAGTACAAGAAGTTGCAGATGTTTTGCTGTTGGTGCAGACACGGCTTGGTACAGATAAGGTACAGATATTAGAGAGAAACAAAGTTAAGGTGGTGAAGATAGGAGAACTAGACAGGAAAGTGGATTTGGAGCTCATGAAGGGTTTATAGACAAGAAATAGAACAATATATAAAAGATTCGAAATATCAATAATGAAACTAGCTAATTTGTAAGGGTACTGATCTCTTCTGTGAAAGTAGTTTTGATTACAAAATTACAAACTTAGCCTATTTACTGGTTTACATAAGATCACACAATGCTTCAGGAGCTTCATTGTTAACTTCTTCGTGGGTGTAGCTTCAGCTACTCTATAATTAGTTTCATATTTATCGAGTTCAACTGGTTCAATTCAACTCAGACAAATAGCTTAGCTCCAACATATTTGTGGGAATCGAATTATGCAGAATCCAAATAAGCAGCAGGACTTGAGATCACGCTGCTTATGGCTGATATATATGTCTTTTATTATATACAACTTTCTATACAATTAACGGATTAATCATCTCTAAGAGCAATGTCAGCAGGGGCTGAGTTCATAAAGAAATATTTCAAGGTGATTTCAATGATCCAGGTGACACCCAAGTCAAGAAGGATACATGCAGTCAACTTGGTCTTGAACAAAGTGTCCATAGGAACAAACTTCATGGCTTCATTTAATTCTGGCATGAACTCAGTGGAGCCCGCAAGTGCCAAACCAGCGACTCCCAATAAGCCGTAGAACATACCCTTGTTATCTTTGATACTCTCTCTAAATGGCAATCCTTGGTAATTGACTGCAAAGGTGGAAACCTGCTGAGCCAATTGTAACAAAAACATACCTGTGTTCAACAATGAGGGTTCGAAAGTCTTTTCCAAATCAACTTGTGCTTCTCTTGGTTCCAAAATGTAGATCTCTCTGGTGATGTAAATCAAGGTAATAATATGGACAGCAAATTGACCCAAAATGGATCCCATGATATACTTGTTGAAGATACCATCTTGAGGTCTTTCTTTAGACAATTTTTCCAAAGGCTTACCACGAGAAATAGACAAGAAACAAACAGACAAAAGCAAACCAGAAACCGTAGCTTGGCCATCACCAAACTTGATACCTGCCAAGTACAACACAGAAAGAGAGTAGGCGGAAATCAAACAGTTCAAAGCCAAGATCTTGTACATTTGAATGGTGGACACCAAAGCACAACGACCTTGACGAATGATGTGAGTAACAGTGGAAACAGAGGCCAATTTCGATGTGAAAGGAGCAGCAACAGAGGCATCACCAAGCTTTAAGGCTGGTACTTCGTCCTCGCCTTCGGCGTCGTTCAATGCACCCAAAATGGTATCTGCGATTTGGGCTTGAGTTTTCTTATTGGATTCAGCGGCGGTTGGTTGAGTTTTGTTGGCAATTTCGACGGCAGTTCTCATTTCCGGGGTGATTTCAATACCCTTCTTTTCCATAGCTTCCAAGTACTTTGGGTTCAAAGGTCCTGGAGGATAAAGATGGGCGATAATGGGAGGGACGGGAGGTGGAGGTCTGTTCCAGTTGGTAAATAATTGCACCTGTTTCTCGTAAATAGCCTTGTGGGCCTCGATCTTTTTACCTTCAGCCATTTTCTTCATACCCTCTTCAGTACCGTTCAACAAAGCAACACCAATATGGGCTTGTTTCAAGGCACCCACATCATTAGTGCCGTCACCACACATCAAAGTGTTGTAGCCAGCATCCTTGAATGAGGTCAAAATAAATTCCTTTTGACTGGGAGACACTCTGGCGTAAATCCATGTGTGTTTCAACAAATCGATGATCTGATGATGTTCACTTAAATAGTTCAAAGCATAGCCAGTAATACAAAGATCGTACGTCTTGAGCATCTTAAAGTCCAAGTTGTCCGAAGATTTGTAAGGGATAATAATGGATTCATCGACATTTCTCCAAACCAAGTTCTCATCAGCAGAAGCTCCGTGGTGATCTTCAGGAGCGTCCAAAATCAAAACGTCTTTGGTAGTGATAGCGACTTCTTTAGCAACATGACAAGCAGTTAATGGATTGTCACCAGTAATCATGATACTACGGTGGGACGATTCATTCAACATCTTAATGGTTTCGACGGCATCTTCCTTCAATGGACAATGGAATACAATAAAACCAGCGAAATGCAACTTGGACTCAACATCTTCTCTAGCGATCTTGGTGACATTGACTCCAGTATCTAAGTACTTGTAGCCCAAAGCCAAAACACGAGAACCCGATCTGGTGAAGGACTTGTAAATTTCTTCGTAATTAGCAGGAGCATCAATGACCATCTTACGGATAGTTTCTGGAGCACCTTTAACGGAGACAAGGTTTTTGCCTGGAATAGCAGAAACGGATGAGATAGCAGAAGATCTTTTCAAAGCGGACGAGAACTGGAAACGACGCAAGATCTTGATTTTGTCAGCTTTAGCCTTAGAGCCCTTTTCGAGTTCCTTTTCTACGGAATCCTTGGCACCAACAGTCCATTTGGCGGCTTTCAAAGTAGCCTGTTCCATTGGATCACCAACAATTTCACCGTCGTCCAACTTGACTAAAGCATGGGCAGAACCCAAGACGTAAGAAGTGGTGTCAGGAGCTTCTTCACAGGAGTACAAATGAGATATATCGTCGCTCTTGAAGCCAGCCAAACCTTCGAAAACCAAGTCTTCGGCTGTCAAAGTACCGGTTTTGTCGAAACAGCACACATCAATTCTACCAGCCAAAGGAATTCTGAACGGTTCGGTACAGAAAATGTAGTATTTGGACAAGCTGGAGATCGAGGCGTTGACGGCCATGGTCAATTCCATAGGCAATTCAGGAGGAACAACAGAAGTAACGACAATGATACAGTCCAAGATCAATTTCGATTGAATTCTACCCATCTTGGTACCTTCGACCCAAACGTACCACGAAGCAGCAATGGCAAACACCAACAAGAACAAGATAAAGAAGAAAGCTTCTTTGTTACCCACATCCACTCTTTCACTGGAGAAAATCATCATACGGACCAAAGAACCTTGACTGGTTTCAAAACCGGTTTTGGCAACAATAGCAAGAGCACCTGAATCTGGAGCGATTGGGACATTTGGGTTCTCTGGCTTGGTCACTTGCAAAGCCATGGTACCACCATGCAACAAGGCGTTTTTATCCATACCTTCAGTCTGCAATTGATCATTTCCAGGTCTTAATTTGATGGATTCTTTCAACAATGGAGTGGATTCTCCTGACAACATGGCTTCGTTGACAATTGCGGAGCCGTCAACTAACAACAAGTCACAAGGAATAGCAAACCCGTCTTGGGTCCTAGTAATAGAAACCAAGTCACCAGGCAATAAGTCATTAGTCTGCAATTCTTGCCATTTTCCGTCTCTGTGGACCCAAATAGGATAAGGCTTGATACCCATGGATTGGAATTCAGTCATAGTACCTCTTCTTTGGAACACAGTCATCATTTCAAAGGAAACAGACGAGAAAAGCGAAAATAACGAAAAGTACCATTGTTCATCCATCAACCATAAAGCCACCGAGAAGATTTGAAACACAAAGAAAGGTGCCACAGCATGTTCCTTGAAAAGCTCAATGAATGTTGGGATAGGAATATCGAATTTGTTCTGGCCATAATTTCTCTTATCCTTTTCCAAGTCACCAGACAACCCTTTGGAGTTTTGAAAAGCAATGAGAAGAGGAGCCTGATCAAAGAGGAACTCAGGAGGACTAAACTGTTGAGTGGTTTCACTGAACAAGTGTCTTCTTTTCTGGTACAAGAAACTGACCTGGTATTCGCCGTCATCGAACTTTTCGCGGTTGATCTCACAAATCAGGCCAACACCACAATTAGGCGCTGGGAAGATCTTGATATGGGAGGCTTCAGCTATGGTATTGACTTTGGAGTAGTTGAACTTGGAGTCGATGTCAAAGTTCCAATGAGGCATCAACCAGAACAACAAATTGACCGAGATAATAGCCATCAAGTAGACAAAAGTCCATTCGGAGCCGCCAATGTACTGGTCGTAGCGATTGAAGTAGATCTCCAAAAAGATGGGATATACGATGGTAAAAGGCCAAACATATGGTCTTAGAAGGTATGATTTGGGTACCAACAAGTCTGCTGATAAAACAGCGGCATTGTTGACGATATCAGACATCGTATTGCCAATGGAGAGTAAAGGAAGTGGTGAAGAAATGAAATTTTTGGTGGCGCGTGGGCGAGAGCTCTGGGCGCTCGCCGAGCGTGAAGTCCGCGGGTGGTGGAAAAAGAGGAAAGCTAGGCAGAGATTAGCAGAACTAAGATCAAGGTTCAAGTGTCTGGACTTATAGAGGTATTTTTTTGAGAATGTTGTCTGTATATACTCCTACAGCCCCCTGCTACTTTTGCTAGTTAATGGATACGGTGTTTTCGGTACGGAGTCTTGATACGGAGTCTTGATATGGAGTAGACGAACCGCGGTGGTGCAGGCTTGGCGAGCTTATCAGTAAATTAGATCACGCGGCCGCACGATTGGCGACACGTTGCAGAAACTACGAGGGAAGAGAGAGTAATGATACGCAAATGGACCCTATCATTTGAATGGGCTATATCAAATTCTAACACTCAAATTGAGATGAACCCCGGTTTCATTATTTTCCAAAAAATTTTGTTTTATTGATTTCTCTACTTTGGTGCTTCATCACTCTCACCAGTGCTATCAATGCTTATCGGCTGATTGATCGAACCACATCTAGAACTTATTACTGTGTCGAGTACATGCTTCGCTAGTTTGAATGCGGCTGTGCGTTGTGCTGCTGTTGTGGTGGAAATTTAATGCGATATCCATTTACATAGCTATACTCTATACATAAACTGTTCTAGCACAATCTCTAAACATACCTATGGTAAAGTATCAGATACATCAATTACTTGTTAGCACTGAAAGGCATTATTTGCGAAGGATTGAGATAATCTATTAAAAAATCAATAAGATCCACTACTTAATCCAAGGTGCGGTATGGGCATCTCAAATTAGTGACTCACGAGATCACTTATCCAACTGTGGCTCGCCACCTGAAATCACCTTATGGGTCGGAAACTCAGTCACATTTAGCCTAACCTCCAAAACACAGTAATTGTAGCACTAGTATACATAGTACGCACAATTAAATACTTGCTAATCACAAATAGTTGTATCGTTATGTCATTTACTCAGATCCCGGTGATTGATCTCAATCTTGCGTTTGACCCGAAGACCAAGCCGCAGTTTCTCCTTGATCTCCGTCATGCTATAATCAATATTGGCTTTCTTCTACTTAAAAACTACGAAGAAATAGGTCCCAATGCTCAGACCCTTGGAAGCATCAAAAAGGCATCACTCGACTTCTTTGCATTGCCAGAACAAGTCAAGTTGCAGGTCGAGATGATCAAATCTCCCCATTTTTTGGGGTATACTAGGCTCGCTAACGAGGTCACAGCGTCTCATACCGACTGGAGAGAACAAATCGACTTGGCTACTGAATTGCCAGCCCCGGGTCCCAATGATCCAATCTATAGGAATATAGAGGGGCCAAATCTCTGGCCAGACGAAAGTAAAATACCCGGGTTTCGTGCCATTATCACCGATTACATTGCTAGGATGACTACATTGAGCACCGTTTTTAGAGGCTTGGTTCTCGAGTCCATCGGCCTCAAGCAATCTACATTGGACATTTACTTCAAGCCAAATCAACAGTGTAAAATGAAGCTCATTGCGTACCCAGATTCGTCAGACTTGCAAGGTAAAAAGTCCCAGGCACTTTCGGATGATCCATCCACCAACCAAGGTGTTGGCCCCCATCGTGATTCGGACTTGCTAACTTATATTTACCAGGTTACAGATCATACTGATTCGCTCCAAGTCCAAAACTTCCAGGGCCAATGGGTGACAGTTCCAAACGTCCCCAATACGTTGGTGGTCAACGCGGGACAAACCCTTGAAGCCATCACTCAGGGTGTGTGTAAGGCTACTATTCATAGGGTGCTTACGCCCAAACCAGGTTCTGGAACCCGAATTTCGGTGCCTTTCTTTCAAACCATCGATTTGGACTCTCGCAAATCTGCTATACAAAATATACCTTGTGAGATTATTGACTTAAAGACAAAAAGGGACTTGCAGATCAAAAACTGGGCCGTGGATGTAGGGTTCCAGTACGAACCTGACGTAGAGAAGCATCCGGTAGGCTATTCTGTGTTTCGGAACAGAATCAAGTCTCACCAAGATGTGGCTGCGAAATGGTACCCGCGGGAGTACAAAGAGGTCATGAGTGAAATAGCTACATCTTAATTGTTTGTTGTCAATTAGATAATTAAAGTTTAAGGATATATATTTCTCAAGATCTATTTAGATTCGGTCTTGGATTCAGTCTTGGAGTCGGTCTTGGAGTCACCGGCGTGGTTCTTTTGGACTTCTCCGTAAGCAGTCTTAGCTTTGTCTAAGAAAGAGCCATCCTTCTTGTTGAATTCAGTGTAGGCGTCTTGGGCATCTTCTTGGTAAGCCTTGTAGTCAACCTTACCGTCTTTACCGGCAACCATTTCTTGTCCTTTTTTCAATAAATCGTCGAAACCCATTTTGGTGTTATAAATAATGATTACTGTTTTGCGATTGAGGGAGAGCCTTTGGCTTTTATACTTGGGGCCGTCAGACGTTCGTCGACCTGAAATGTATCTCTATATGCAATTACGTAACAGGGAAAGATAGAACACCCGGCATGCATGAGGCACGGGGCATATGTCCTGAGTTAAGGATGCGTGTGACGTAATCATGCCGGTGCGACGCCACCACTCGATCGTGCCAACTACTGACTAGGCTTAGATAACGCTAAAGACGTCATCGGCTTGAGTCCGCATCTATTGCTATTCCAAGACATCCAATCTCATTTGTCCGACTCGATAAGCCGCATTTGGCTATGTTGTTCTGTTGACCACCCTTACTCGTGTGGACTTTCCTCGCAGTGTGCATAATGCATAAGTTGAGGACCGAAATAATAACCCGCATCATGCTATTATTTAGCTCAATGTATTTCGATGCATGCATGAATGCATACAGATATATTACGCGTTCAGGCTAAGATACGCTATCCAGGCGTGCTTCCTGCGAATCTATAGATCTTGTGTCCTGACAAGTCCTTCTCAATTGATTCTTGGCGGTATGCAACAACCTGTCAAGTCTATATCAATACGATATCAAACCTTCTGGTATAGCATATGAACGATATAGAAGTGCTTCCCATTATGCATACATCCTGTAGACCACAATCGCATTCATGACTCATGATTAGCGTTGCTAGAGGGCCAATTCGGAGCACTCATTCTAAGCCTGGGTATATTTACTAGTTTGTGTATTATGACGTTACGATTTCATGATAGAATAGCTGAAAGTTCATATTAAGGATACCATGCTATATCTGTCAAAAGAGTGTCCCTTTTTTTTATTTTTTCTATTTCGATTCTGTTCACTGAAGCGGCTTTCGTTACGTGCATCTTTTTTAACTTCTCAAAAATTCAACTAATTCCAAGCTGTTAGATATTCTCTTTCTTGTTAGCTAAACCATATTATTTACAACCAGTTCTGAAACCTTTACATTCGCTTTCTTATCTGTCGCTAAAATTCTAGAGAATAAGATTTTCTCTGATTGCTTGGAACTTTATCGCTCATATCTCAGTAATCGTTAGCTAGCTCAACTAATCTCTTCTGCTATTCAAATACTAGCTGGCTTGATAATGCTAATCCAGTTGCTACTCTTTCGTCTTTATTGTAGTCAATTAATCTATACACACTTAAAGCTTCAACTTCTCTAAGATACCAATGGTTTGTTCATAACCTTCGATCTCGGCATTGAACTTCTCCAATCTCTTGTAGGCGCTTTCCTTGGCACTTTCCTTGGTCTTTTCAGTAAACTTGCTGATACCTTCCTTGGTTTTTTCAGCAAATTCGTTGGAAGCAGACAACTTCTTAGAGACCTTTGCGATTTCGGCGTCCAAGTCGATTTGGCCCTTGACCAACACATGGACGGTACAGTGGGAGCCAACAGCTTGTAAAGCACAACCAGAAGGAACATCCTTGACGTTCTTGACAACGGTGATCTTTTCAACACCCTTGATTAAGGATACAATGGAGTCTTGTTGTTGTTCAGCAATGGAGTAAATGTCGGTATCGGCAGATTCGACATAGACCTGGCCGTTTTTCAAGATGTTGTATTGAGACAACAAGGAACGGGCACCCTTTGTGATCTCCAAGACCAATTCGTAAGCTTCCAAAGTCTTGACATTGTCGAACTGAGGCAAGAATTCAGGGTACTTGGCCACAACAATCGATGGGGTGGTTTCACCTTGACGTCTAGGCAATCTCTGCCACATTTCTTCGGTGACAAACGGCATGTATGGGTGGATCATTCTCAAGGCAGCGTCGATACAGGTGTACAAGGTGTCTTTGGCAGATTGCTGTTGGGCAGGAGTACCATCCTGAATCAAGGACTTGGAGTTTTCGATGTAAACGTCACACAAGTCGTACCAGAAGTTGTAAATATAGTTGGTGGATTCACCAAATTCACGTCTATCAATGGCATCGCCGGCGTTTTTGGCGGCGTGGACCATCTTGTGCAAGATCCATTTCTCGACCAAAGACTCGTTGCCGGTCAAAATGACGTTAGCAGGAGGCTTGTAGCCCTCTCCCAAACGGCCCAAGGCGAATTTGGTGGCCTGGTAAATCTTGTTACAGAACTTTCTGTAGCCTTCCACACGCAAGATATCCAAGTTGATATCTCTTCCACCGGTCGAGTAGGCACAGAGAGCGAACCTCAAAGCATCGGAACCACACTCAGGAATACCGTTAGGGTAAGAAGCCTTTTGGCCCTCTTCAGCCTTTGCCAATTCTCTCTGGTCCAAGTTACCGATCTTTAACTTGTCGTGCAATCCCTGCAAGCCAATACCGGAAATAACATCAAGAGGATCTACAACGTTACCTAAGGATTTGGACATTTTACGACCTTGGGCATCGCGAACCAATGAGTGGCAGAAGACCTCCTTGAAAGGTATTTCACCGGTGTGTTTCAATGACAATAAAATCATTCTGGTGACCCAGAAGAACAAAATGTCCCAGCCGGTTTCCAAGACGGAAAATGGGCCAAAGTTCTGCAAATCCTGCGAGTTCTTGTCAGGCCAGCCCAAAGTAGCAATTGGCCATAAGGCTGAAGAGAACCAGGTGTCCAAAACATCTTCGTCTTGTTGCAACGAGAACTTCTTACCTGGGAATTTGGCTTCGGCCTTGGCTTGTGCTTCGGCCAAATCACGACCAGCAACCCACAAAGAGTTGTCTAAACGGTCACCTTCTTCACCTTCAAACACAACAAAGTAGACCGGACATCTGTGGCCCCACCACAATTGTCTGGAAATACACCAATCTTGAATATTTTCCAACCACGAGTAGTATTCGGACTCGGAGGTTTTTGGGGTGATCTTGATGTCTCCTCTCTTGACAACTTCAATGGCTTGCTTGGCCATATCGGACTGCTTGACCCACCATTGAGGCTTCAAGAGCGGTTCAATGACATCTCCTGATCTCGAACACACAGGAATGGTCATTTCGTTGTCCTTTTGTTCAACAAACAAATTTTTTTCCTTTAATTGCTCAATGACCTTGCTTCTGGCATCAAAACGCTTCATACCAGCCCACTCAGAACCACAAGAATCGTTCAAAAGACCGTCGTCAGTATAGATGTTGATGACTTCCAAGTTGTTTCTCTTACCAGTCAAAGCATCGTTCTGGTCATGGCCAGGGGTGATCTTGACGGCACCAGTACCGAATTCCATGTCTACAGCTTCGGCATCGGTGACAATAGGCAATTTGCGGTCCAAGAATGGGTGCAAAACGAACTTGCCGTGCAAATGCTTGTATCTTTCATCCTTAGGATGCACAGCCACACCGGTGTCACCAAAGATGGTTTCGGGTCTGGTGGTGGCCACAGTGATTTTTTCATCGGAGCCTTCAACCTGGTAAGAGAACAGTGTCAACACACCAAACTCTATCTTGTTATCATAACCAGGAACACTCATCAATGTTTTTCCATTGACCTGCTTGTTGTCAACCTCCAAGTTAGAAATGGCAGTGTTTAACTTGACGGACCAGTTGACCAATCTGGAGGCCCTGTAAATGGTACCGTCTTCGTGCAAGTTGACAAAGTTCTCAATAACGGCCTTGTTGTAGTCATCGTTCAAAGTGAACTTTTCTCTGCTCCAGTCGTAAGAAGCACCCAATCTCTTGATCTGACTCTTGATCCTTTGATGGTACTCTTCCTTCCATTCCCACACCTTTCCTATGAACTTTTCTCTTCCGTAGTCGTGTCTGGTCTTCTTTTCGTTGGCCCAAAGCTGCTTTTCCACAACAGACTGGGTAGCAATACCGGCGTGGTCGAACCCTGGCAAAAACAACGTGGTCTTACCCTTCATTCTGTTGTAACGAATCATGGCGTCTTGAATAGATACAGTCAAAGCATGTCCAATGTGTAATGCTCCGGTAACATTGGGAGGAGGAGCTGGGATGGAAAATACACCTTCTGGCTTGATCTTGCCATCTGCAGTCAATTCGGGCTTGAAAAACCCTTGAGAATCCCACCAGCTGTACCACGAGCTCTCGACATTCTTGGGGTTGTATGCCTTAAAGGCTGGGTCTTCCAAAGAAGCCAAAATCTTCTTTTCACCGGGCTTGGTGGCATCAACGAATTCAGGTGCTGGTTCGGCTTCCTTCTTTTCTTTCTTGGCTTTCTTGGCTTCGCCAACAACAGCGGTCTTCAGCGCTTGCGCAGCTTTTTTGGCGTTAAATTTGGCGAGTTTTTCGGCCTTTTTGCGCTCTTTTTCAAGCTCTTTGGCGGTCTTGGGCTTACCGTCGGCGCCTATTCCAGCAATGGCATCAGGGGCCGGGCTGACAGGCTTACTAGCATCAGCTTCTGTACTACTCATGTTGAATGGCCTAATCTGTATACGGGGACTGAAATTAGTGGTAACTGTTTGTAGTATAAACCTCGATAGTTTCATTGGGTTTATTGAAAAGTGAATAAATTTTTGATGAGTCAAGGATCGCGTGATCTCGAGATCACGTGGCTAGGCTGGCCTACCTTTGCAGTTGTGACTTTCCAGCCCCTACTCAAGGAGTACAATTCATGACGATCACTCTATGTCTGACAACAATGACATTTACTCAGATTTTTACGAATAGCTCTCTAGTTCAGCCGCGTTTCACGTCACATATGTCTTTTCAAATCGAAGGTCGTGTATAATGCTACGTGTGGAATAGCAGCAACTGGAATAGCTAGTAAGTTATCCTAGATGAATAATACTCAATTTTTACTTACAAATAGTTTTCGAAATAATTTATACTGGCGCATTAAAAAATCTAAACCTGCTCGGTACTTATTGTATACTTAAATGATTGTAATTACACATAGTTATCGCTAGATGTGAGGAATGTAGATGAACATTATACGTGAATAATTTCTAAAGTCACCTTTACCATTCACTTGACTTGTTCTAGAAGAGTTGAATTCACTTTGGTTGCTTAACATTTCAGTACTCATTCTGTAAGTATACCAGAGACTAGAATCCAATCAGGTTTGGCCATGTTAACCTGAAGGCCGAAAGATTAATTCTGAGTGTAAGATGAAGAGTGCGGGATCGAGAGAGCAGGATGAGGAGTGCAGGATTATAAGTGCAGGACGTTAAAGGGTGCCTAGGCTTTCCTGTGAGTGAAACGAGGAAATTTTGCTGCATAAGTAGTCCTCATTTAGTATGCATTCTACTATCTATTACTATTGTAATATAATACCCACTCCCTGAGTGGCTATAACAATATAAACTTTTGAAGTATATGTCAAATATTTAGTCATTCTTTTGCCTTTTTGCTTCGGGCTCATCTTGTTCAAGTTTTCTTTTTGTCATCCCCGTAAACCATTTATGTTTAGGAGCACTCGTAATACTTTCCACCTGTGTAACCTGCTCTGCTTGTTTTGGAGCAGCTAAAAGTATTGAGTCAAAATCGTCAACCCTGGTCTGGTTCTGTTGCTGTTTCTGAAGTCTACTTATCATGGCTTTGGACATTCGGGCACTGGTATTGGTGTTTACCTTTATCTGGCCAATGGCAGCAGATCGGCTCATTCCAAGCCCCACCTCTTCGCCAAACGCATCCACAAAAGTACTCTCCTCCTTACCAAACTCCATTTTGTTCTGGGCCTTACGAATATCCGACATCTGAGTTCTTTCCTTCATTTTCCGAAACCGTCTTCCTCCTCTCTTCTTGGACTTTTGATCCACAGGAACCGGCAATGCCTTGTCAGCCGACTGTTCTGGAGGAGTCAAGAGCTTTTCTATTTTGTTCTGGATCTCCTCTGCCCATTTCTGACCCTGTTCTCCGTCGGGTTTGGACTTGGAAAGATCTATACGTGCAGCCAATATGATTTTTCCACTAACAATTCTCATTACTGATCGTATAATATCTCCTGGCAAGTACTTGACAAGGTCCGAATGATACAAATAGCCCGGCTGGCGTATAATGGTACGAGAATTGGCCGTCCTTGCATTGGAAGACAAGTCCCGTACTCCCAAACTGGCCAAGTTGCATGCTGGAGTGGTGGAAAGCTGGCGCAACGAGCCTGTGGCAATCAAAAGCTGGGATGTGGTGATGGGTCCGATGATAGCACTGACATTAGGCGCAAATTTGGCCAATTTCTGAGTAATAAACAGGGATAGTTTGCCAAGAATATCATCAAGTTCCATAAGAATTTTACAACTAGTAAGCACTTTATCTAAGTCAAGAGAGTCAAGTAAATTATCAGGTTCAGCAGACTGCGACAGCTGGTAAGCAGCACCCATAATAATTACCAATACCTTTTCGTTCAGCAACAATCTCTTGAGATGTTCTTCATGGTCTTTGATATTAGCAATATCCTGTCTTATTATATTGAGGGTTCTGGCATAGTCGACCGGATTGGGCACTAGAGACTCCAATTCAGGAAATACTGGCTTGTACAATATCTTGAGAAGTGAGTGGAAACTCTCAATGTCCTGGTTTATAAGCGTCGATATTTCATTCACCGCAAGAATGAATCGGTACTCTTCGCTTTGGCTGTCTTCATTGGCAAACGACATCAAATCGGAGTAGTCTGACTCTTGTTCATTGGAAAAACGTTCGATCTTGGATTCTAGCTCGGGTATCAACAGATAAACCCTCGACATTCCATACAATTCTTGCGCAGATACCCCGGTGTGCTGGTCATTTAGGACGGTGTCTATCCTCCTCTCACCGGAGTCAAGTACATGGGCGAGTTTTTCATCAAAACTGGCCGAATTCGCTCCATCGTTTTCTTGATGGTTCTCTTTCGTCTCGTCAATCTCAGACTCCGAGGAGCTCCCCAAATCGTCTAGCAAATCCCGTTCGTAGTCCATGATGTAATGTCTAACATGGATGGTCCGAGCTGAGATGAGATGCATGTCACGTGACGGGCCTATTTATCCGGCGAAATTTCACGATGCCCCTCCTCGGCCAACTAAGCAGCAATGACAGTACAGACGAACGTGCTCAAAAACTCAGACGGATCAGCCGAGTTGGCTGTTGGAGGCACCAAGGTCATCACTTCAGTTTCTGGCCCTATAGAACCCAAGGCGCGCCAGGAGTTGGCCAATCTCGCCAGTCTCGAAATAATCATAAGGCCGTCGACCGGCTTGGCCACCACCCGAGAAAAGCTCTTGGAAGACAAACTCCGGTCCTTATTGCAAAGCGTGATTGTCAGGTACAAGTATCCAAGACAACTTATTCAAGTTGTAGTGCAATTTCTTACTTCTGACGGAGTTGGTCAGACCAATGAATATACCAATAACGAGCTCAGTGCGGCCATCAACTGTGCTTACTATGCATTAATAGATGCCAACGTGGCATTGTACCATTCTTTTGCATCGATAATGGTCTGTATCACCAATGGAATCTCCATAACGAACCCAACTTTGGACCAGTTAAAGAGCAGCGATTCCAACCATGTAGTGTGCTTTGACATTGTAGAAGGAAAAGCACTGAAGTTGTTGATGCTCGAAAGCGTGGGAGATTTCACCGAGGAGCAAGTGTTTGAGCTTATTTCCAGTTCTGTTTCTGAGTGTGAAGAAATCCACAAGCTTCAAAGAAAGTATATAGGAGAAAAGGTAGATAGAGATTTCATATGGAAAGAGTAAATAAAAATTATAAGTCAGAGACCATAAACCTCCAAAACACTCGCCTATTCCTAAAATCACTATTCTGTACACGAAACCACTATAAATCATATAGCTCTACACGAATTCTAACTTTTCTACTTCACTAATCTGGTAACATCAAATAAAATCACTAATATAAACTTTACGATAGTCGCAAGATAACACAAGATTGTAGGTATTTTTTTAGATTATTCTGATGATTGTAGAATTTTGAAGAATGTGGTCAAAAGCACAATATGAATTTTTGAGTGCCGGTGAATCTGACAGGTTTAAGTCTGGTGTAATTCCAGTTGAGTGATATTGAGCCAGTCTTGTAGATTTTCTCGGCTTCTTCATATTATCACTGAACTTATTAGCCCCGATCTTCTTGGCAACTAGTCAAACGAGTCTGACGGGCCAAGTGTCGTGATTTCCTAAACCATACTCTGCCATTGCTTTGTTAATACCCTGCCAATACTTTTTCAATACTTTGTCAATACTCTGCCAATACTCTCCGAATACTTTGCCAGCGGTTTTGGTAGCTTCTTCTGGCGATGACGATCTAGACAATCTACCAAGAAATAGGTCTGCTGCCTAGCACTTCTCGAACATCTCTAGAGCTACATATAGTAGACAATGCTGTTAATGCACAAACAAGTATCTACCACCTTGTCGAGGTGTCTGTTTTTCTTTCAACATTAACCCTTACTCTATGGACATTTGCGCACCTATTTTCGCAGCCATGCAACCAAATTACCATAAGCAGAACTTCCACTACCAATCTGTTACAGTAAAAGATAAGGCTAACGGATTATCTAACTAACACATCTTCCTTTATTTTATACTATTGTAATAGCTATACAAACTCCCACCAAAAACAAACCAAAACGAACTAAATACCTGGTATAACGACTAGTACAACGTTGCCAACGGGTCCAACCGGTTGTTGCTGGCACCTCCAATATTCAACAAGTTGAGCTCGCCATTGGCAAACTTGTTGTTTGGATTCAACTTGTGTTTGAAGGTAAACCCAATAAAGTTGTTTTGGCCCAAAGCCTTGCCCTTGCTGCTGGCTTTGTCCAACAACTGCTCGTTGTGCTCTTGTCTGGCAAATACGTCCTTGTACTTCATCATCATTTCTTCATCTTCAAAATCATCAAAGTATCCGGCGTCTTCTTCGTTGTCTAATTGAGGTGTAAATGGAGGGGTCTTTTGCCTCAAGTTTTCCCAGTCGTCTATATCTTTGAAGTATGCCATTTGCTGGATCTGTTTGAAATTGCGCAATCTGGACGATGGCGATGCTATGAGCTTGATAATCAAGCTCCAAGTTCTGTCACTAAACACAAACCTGCCGTCTTTTGTCTGAGGTCTTCTGAGACACGATTTCCAGTGCTTCAAGTTGTAGTAGGTTTCGTCCTGTTTGGACCCAGAAAATGGTGGATATCCACACAATGCTTCAAACAACATGCATCCCAAAGACCAGTAATCGATGGTGTAGTCATAATTTTTGCCTTCCAACACTTCTAATGCCATGTAATCGGGCGATCCTACGATCGAATTGGCCAAATTGTGGTGGCCCTGGCTCTGCTTGAACAACTTCTGTCTCTCCATCATAAGATGGGAAGGAATCTCGTAGTTGTCCAAGTCTTCCAAGCTCTTCAACTTGAGCCTCATCAGCTCAATTCGATCGGTCGAAACGGTTCCTGCAGCCAACCCAAAGTCAGTCAATTTGATATGACCTTTTGAGTCGATCAAGAAGTTTTCGGGCTTGAGGTCTCGATGGGTGAATCCCAATTCGTGTAGAGAATTTACAGCACTAAACATCTCGCCAATATAGAATCTGGCATGTGGGGGAATAAGGTAGCCCGTATTGTTAAGAAGGGTCCGGAAATCTCCACCAGGCACAAACTCCATGGCCAAAAACACCTTTTCGGGATCTTGGAATGCATACAATAACTTGACCAACCATTCACTACGGGTATTGGTCAAAATATCTCTTTCGGTCAAAACGTGTCTAGTCTCGTCCAATTTCACCAAAAGCTTTTTGTTGAGTACTTTCAACGCACAGATCTCCTTCGTATCTTTCTTGCGCGCCAAAAACACCTGGCCGTATCCACCCTGACCCACTTGAGTGATCATTTCAAAGTCTTTGTGCTTCGGTTTAAGTCTTCTTTTACGTAAGAGCGCGCGCTCACGCCCAATATAGTTCTTCCATTCCAATTGCTGTCTTTGAGGCTGCGAGTTAAAAGCGGGATCTTGAAGAAGTTTCGATTCCACGAGCTTGGTTCTTTCTCTTCTGCTGATCACGTAGTCAAACATGTCACAGTAGTAGTCAAGAAAATAGAGCTGGGCCACCAGCGCAAGTCTTTTTGTCTTGGGCGAGTTGGCTTTCTTGTAGAACTCGTCTTTCGAGAGCTTTTTTTGGTTGCTGGGCTGAAGCTGCGTGATGTTCTGGTGCATATTTAGCGCTTGGTTCTTTTCGTTATCATTTGGCGGCATCACTTGGCCGGCGCCTAGTTGCTGGCCATACGGAAAACGGGCTTGGTTTCCGTACTGCTGGGGCGAATTGTGCAAAATGGACTTGGTGGGTGATGCAAAAGGCGTGATATTCTCTTTATTCAAGTACGATGGCGGCACTTGCTGGCGCTGAGGAGTTCGTGGCGGCTGGTCGTCTTTGAAGCTGGTGTCGATATCCATCATGTTGCTGGAAATCGAGACGTTTTCCATTGACTGCGAGATGTCGGCCACGTCGGCACATGAGGGATGGTTGCCTTTGGGCGATCTATTGAAGAAACTGGCCATTTTCGAGGTCATGGTCAATCAAAACTCCACTAAAGTAAGTTTTGTTTAAGTTTACTTAATTTTGTTTGACTTTGGTGTGCCTATATCTATAAGTACCTGCGGACCTGTATGTTGGCGTGCTGGCTTGTTTATGTTTGCGATGGATAAGGAAATCCAAGGGGATTGAAGGATGATATATGACTTGATCTGTGCCAAGCGAGTTTGTGTACAATTTGCCGAAAGCGGAAAAGAAAAATAGAGGTAGACCGAGAAAAGAAGAAGTGAGAAAACGAAGGAAAGCAGCAAGGAAGGATAGGGTGGTGGAAGTCGAGTGTGGTGGAACTAGAAGTAGAAGAGGGGCTCTTGGTTCCTATTAATATAGGTTGGTGCCATTAATATCTGTAGTGCTTTAAGTGTCATACCATGGCTGCTGCGGCGGTGCAACGTCGCGCGAATTTTGAGGCCTGTCAGTACAGTACTTGAAACTATCTGTGGTCATTACGGACAATTGACCTGGACTATTAGCGTAGGCTATTGACTTCTGACCACTGGCTAAAAACCGTTTTATTGACCTAGACTATATATCCGCATATCTGTGTCGGAGCTTCAAGCCCGCTGCTATTTCTCGCGCAATGAAGTAAATGAGTAGACAGAGTACAAGAGAATGAAAGCGTGTACCAAACCCTAATGCGTAGAATAACTTTTTTGATGGTGAACTGGTCTATTTCTTGCTAGAAGTTGCGGTGTTGGGATCTTTTAAAACCATGGAACTGTGAACTAGCGAGCTTAATTGTATAGTGCGAGATTAGCGAAAGAATTAGCGAGAGCAAAATTCGGTAAGAAAGAGCTTGATGCTCTAGTGTGCTACGCTTTTAGATTAACAAATTGATAGATTTTCAGAAGATTAAACGAGTATAGATTGTTTAAATGTTATTCAGATGGTGGAAGCTTCAATAGTCCTGTGCTGAATGTTCTAATTCTGAAGTTTCCACAGATCCATAATTCTTTCATTAGGCTGCGAAAAATAATCATATACTTATTGAATATTTGATACTTACTCTACCAAATACCACATTGAGCGATGGTTGAGTTAATTCAGGCTCGTGTGTATGAGTCATTGCCTATCCAAATATACATTTGTAGTGCTTTGGTTTGTTCGCTTCTCTGACAGCACTGCCAGCTAATCTACATTTCGATCTAATTTTAATTGTAACCAATTATTACATTTGATTGATAGTATGTAGTTGTGTTTTCGTTCACCACAACTTGAGAATTCCACTCCAGTCACCTCTCTTTCTTCTACTCCAGTAACTTTCATCTCCTCTAATATACACCCACTCGCCCTCTGCTCCTTCTCTTCCAACATGCTTGAAGAAACTGGGAACATGCTCCCTTCCTGAGGTTTCCAATTCCTTTCTTCTGGTTCTTTGATTTTCTTCCAAATCAATCTTGATTGCTTCGGCCTTTTGTACTTTTCCTTCCTCATAAAGCTTGATATCGGGCCTCAACCTAGAATCGGTGGGTGCCAGCTTACCATCTTCAATCTCGGTGATCTTGTTAAGGGTACCAGTAAACTCAGTGAAACCAAACTTTTTTTTGTAGTTGGGCAACAACTTGCCAACCTCCCAAATCAATTTTTCGGTGGTATTGGTCTTGAGAGTCAAAGATTCGGTCCATTTTCCACTCACGCTATAAGCTAATTTGTTTTTGTTCGCATCGTGAGCAGTGATGGTCAAGTCTTCAGATCTTCCACTAAACATTCCACTCTTAGCAAACTCGACCACTGCTTTGTATCCACTAGTTGATTTGATCGTCATGGTTGAGGAAGGCTCACTATATTGTTCGCCTGCAAGAATATTTTTGACCAATGTAGAAGGATGGGTCCATGTGAAAACTTCTCCCGTTTTCTTGATAGTCAATTTGGCTGTTCCTTTGGTAATGATCTCAGCACTGTGGCCCCAAATTTTTTGACTGGGCAATGGACTGAAATCAAATGTCCATTGGGCAGACTCCGCATGGAAAGCAAAGATTCCTGGTCTGTGACTGACTTTTTCACTAATCACCCTAATTCCAAAATCTTCACGTACCAACTCAAATGTTTCTCCCAACAAAGGATTAAATGGCTTGCGGACATTACGTATCTTGGCTCTTACAGAAGAAAAGTAACTGACTGCAAAGGCCGCAATTCTCAAGATCTTTTCACCGGAAGACTCAGAGAAACTGGGGTCTAGAGCGTTGGTGATCAAGTCGCTGTATTCAAACATCTCAGAGTATTTTTGCAAGGCGCTGATGGGCTCGTTGGTGTCAACTGGCATGGCTATGGTGGACAAATCCTTACCTACATTCTTTCTAATGAAAGATATGATACTGGTGGGTGTGTGGTTGCACACTGGAATATCAAATGTCCTCTTGATAGGGCCATGAGGCAAAGGATTTAAGTCGTCTTCAGAGTCTTCTACTACACCCTTGGAATCATCTGCAGCGCCTATTTCTTTGGAATAATCCTGGCCAACAAACTCTTCGGAAGAAGACGAGGATGACGAGATTGAATCGAACTGGTCGTCATCTTCGTCGTCTTCAAACTCGTCGTTCTTGGCCTGGAAATTATCATTGGGCGAGTCCATTAAAACCACTCCTGAGCTCAATGCATCCACCAGATCGTGGGCATCGTAGAACTCGTTGGTGGAAAATACAGACACCAAGTCGTGGCTTGCTGATCTGTCGCCGATCTGGTCTTTTAATTTAGACAATATCTTATGAACATCTTTGGAAATTGCAGCAATATTGTCTGCCAAAACATCAGGAGAACAGAAAGACGTGTCAAGCTTCAAGCGGTCGAGTTTTAAAGATACAGACTCGAGCCCGTCAGCTACAGAAGAGTCGATATCCTCTTCTTCATCCTCTTTGCTCTCGTAAGCACCTATAGCGATCTTGCCCTTTTTGATCTGATTAAAAGCCTCAACCCACACGTCAAAATCCTTGTTGTTCAAAGCCTTGAGGTCCCAGATCTCCATTCCCGAATCGATGATGATCTGGCGAGTTTTGGGATTGGCACTGACAATCGAATGTTTAATAGGCATTTGTCCTCTGAGCTTATTGTCGTTGACCCTAAAGTACGAGAGTGTTCCGTACTTGAAGTTGAGCACAAAAAACCGCTTGACAGACCCTTGGAGCTTTTTTCTTCTTCTTTTCGATAACACCGACAGCAAAAGCTCGCCGTTTTTGGGTCTCAACACCGTTCCATTGGTAGGAGTGTGTGCTCCACTGAGGTCATTGGTTCCTGAACCCACATATTCTTCACTAGTATCGCCTTTTTTCTTATATTCGCTGCCCAATGTGAGTGCCCCCGCGGACGGTGTAGAGACTGCGCGCGCTGTAGGGGGTCTTCTGCCCGCGACCGAGGACTTTCTGCGCGACAATGAAGGTTCCGCAACCACTTTGGTGATCTTGGAGCTGAAAAAGACTTTTTTTCCAGTCGTTTTCAGAAACGAATTATCAAATATAAACGCAAACATCCCACCTGTAGTCACCTCAAATGTTCCGTGGACCAATTCGTTTGACAAAAGCTTGTTGTAGTCCTTTAGCAAGGTAAGATCCGAGCTGCTGATGTTTGATGAAAACGATGACGATCTCAGTTTGGTTCTGAACATTTTGGGGTCGGTGAAATTGTTGACTGAAGCAATTGAGTTAGAGCCGTTTCGGTAGGTAGTGGGGCTAGAACCCAGCGAGTTCGAGGCCGGAGCTTCGTTTTCTTCGCCGTATGTTGGAGTCTTGAGGGCTACGGGCTCAGTACTGTCGTCAGAAGTGGTGGTTGCCGAATTGGCAGCGGACCTAGGCTCGTCTTTCTTGCGATAGATAGCGAAATTGATGGATTTCTTGAGCGGCTTGACCTGCCAGTCAATGGCACAATCGTCGGGCGCATGGACCCATTTCACTAGAAAGTTTTTGGAGTGGACCTCTAATGTTTCCATATTTGTGGTCTACTGCAATCAGATACGTCGGATAGTCGAATTCCCCGCTGGTGTTTTATATTGGTTATACTAAAGTATGCCAGCATATGGTGGGATCACGATCACGTGGGGGCGGTGAGACAGAGCGGTTATGCGAATGGCCGTGGTGAGCACGCCGGCGAGAATCACAAGCCTGTGCATATGAAAGAGAAAAGGGGCTGTTGGGGAAATACAAGAGATCAACTAAAGCACCATGGAAGTATAGAAACTTCCGCCAGGTTAGGCAAGTTGATTTAGAGACATGGAGTAGTAAGTGAAGATGTAGGGTAGATTGGAGTAGCGACTACGGATTGTTGGCGTAACCAGCAATACCACACAGTGGGGAAATGCACCAATTTCTCCTCATTCTCCGAGTGCACGCTTCAGAAGTTAGCCTACTCTGGACAAAGAAATTACAGTTCCACACTGGACATACTCTAGACATAGAAGTGTAGAATGTAGACAGATGTTCGATTGTATAGAAGTTGTATGCATTTGTTTCGTGATTTCATTATGTAAGTTTGTTATCGACTTTTTTCTAATTATAACTTCAAGTTCAAGCGCTCTTCGGAACTGCTGCGACTCAGTACGTCCAACAATCCGCCTATGTCGTCGTGGGCAGGTGCACCGATGCCTCCCATCACTCCCATGGTGGCTCCCCCGCTCATTGGACCGCTGCGCCGCGCAAACAACAAAAACTGCGTTTGTTTCCGTAGGCTATTGATGAGCACCCGCTGTAGATTCATCTCCTCGCGCATCAAAAAGTTGTCGTTGATAAGACTGTTCATCATGTTTTCGTGCTCGAGATCGCGCGCACTATTCATGAACGGCATGAGCTTCTCGTCCACATCATACTTGAGACGGTTCACCTCGTAGTTCAACGTGGCGAGACGGTCGTGGTCTTTAGGTCCGTGCTTGTCGATCTCCTCAATGGCTTCGTGGTACCCTAAATTGGTGATTTTGCCTTGGATCACTGAGTTGAGGATCTTTTGCAATTGCCTCTGCAAGTACCCATTTTCTTCGCTGAGCTTATCTACTTTATTCTCTAGTTTCTCGAACGCCGGCAACAATCGCTGGAGCTGGCAATTCGACTGTGTGTGGATCTCCAAGCTGGTTTCGTTGGTCCCGATCCATTTGCACCCAATGCTATGCGCGGGACACTTTAGCTGCCCGATTTTGGAACAGTTTTCCTCGTGCTTGCCCAAATTTTTTTTGGCAATCACGTCGTTGGCGCACATTTCGCACGTTTGATAATTCAACTCGCATTTTTTTTCCAAATGGTCGTTCTGGTTCAAGATGGTGATCTTGTCATGGCAGTATTCGCACTCGATAATTTTATGAACACACTGGCGATCTTGCGACTCAAGATGTCGTCTTTCTACAAGCAACGCGCACTTGCTATTTTCTCTTTTGCCCCCGCACATAACTCCTGTATATCCACAATCCGATATAACATGGTGCTCCAATTCCCACCTACACCCCTCCCATTCGCACCCTCTCTCATAATTCAAGCAGTATACCTTGAGGTCGTCAATTAGATTGGCTATTACCAAAGGCGTAGGGAACAAATCATGAATATTCCTGCTATCTATGGGCGTTCTATCCAACGGACAGAACCCACTAAGTTCTCTTTCGCCGTTTTCATCAGTTTCGTAGCGATTGCTCATCTTAAGGCACTCGTAGATACATGCTCTACAGAACGTGTGCCCACACAATGTAGTCAAAGGTTCCACAAATGGTTGCTGGCATACCGCACAGTTCACACTCTCGGTGGAACTTCGGTATTTTGTGTTCCGGATATCTGGCTTGTCATTCTGCTCTACTATGTTGAATGAAGCTGGATAGTCACGGATTGTCTGGGAGTCATCATAAGTCACTTCATTTTCAGAAACTTCTTCAGAAACTTTTTCTTCGGACGACATGGCTGGCCCAGTATCCTGCTCAATATCATAAACTTTATCACTCATGCTAACTCTATGTAGCCTACTAACTTTCGACAGCCCAAAGTTCGGACCTTAAAGCTGGGGAAATTGTGCGGCGCACGACATCGTGCCCCACCTGCGATATCTTAACACCGGAGCTATACAAGGCATAGGGCGACCATAATCACTGAGAGCAGGTAGGATAAGATACCAAGAAGCAAAAAAAGGTCGCACCCGGATTCGAACTGGGGTTGTTTGGATCAGAACCAAAAGTGATAACCACTACACTATGCAACCGTGAAGGTTAGGTCGTACCCGGATTCGAACCGGGGTTGTCCGGATCAAAACCGAAAGTGATAACCACTACACTATACAACCTGTTTGCTGAACTCGGTGCAATTCGAGCCGTACACCACTTCGTTGAGATTCTGGTCTAGAAAGAATGTGGAATCACAATAAACCGAATCGATTATATTATCTAGATAAGTTGAAAAATCAGCTTGGCAAACATACGATACGATGGGTTAGGAGACTTTATCGAAGATCTAGAATCGAGAAATAGAACGCAGGGGGGTTCGGTAAGTTCGTAAGCGAGCAAACCACCCCTAGATCCTCGTGAGCGAACTGCAGTCCTTTATGTTGCAAATAATATTACTAAAATCCCTCATGGTTGCAAATAATATATAATATATATAGTTGCCCATAGCTATAAAAATAATTTACGTATAGCTGCGGGGATGGGTCACCCAGTAATGAGTATAACATTCCTAAAGAGGATTGCAAAGGGAGAAATGTGAAACACACCACACGTTAAACTTTACTATGAATAGGGCTGTTTTTTTCCTTCATCATCTTGTTCACCAATTCAATTGAGGCAAAACAATCTTCTTACTTCAATATCAGTGATACTTTAGGCGTTTCCAGTCACTGAACGTTACACAATACAACTTTCGTTGACCTCAAATAAATCCATATTATTGCGTAGACAGAAGTCTAGCGAGCTTACACTAACAGAAGAGTATTTAACTTTGTCTGTCTACCTACCAGCTGTTTCTTCTCGTGAGGAAAATAATCGAATAGACTCAAAGTCAACTGGCATTGGTTTTGTCTTAGCCTATCTTATATTACCAAATCTCATAGACGAACCCAAAACAGGTTAGCAAGTCTGATAGCCAATGAGCATAAATCAGGTATCTTCCTTGCAAATGTCTACGTCTTTTGTATCCACAGAGGATTTCGGAACACCTGAGCCTGGAAATTCTGTTGTAAATCAGATTTGTTTATCGAAAATATCCTCATCTTCTTTATCTACGGATGATATCGAAACACCTGAGCCTGAAAATACTGTCATAGATCAGTTTTGCTTATTAAAAATGTCCACATCTTCTATATCTACAAAGGATATCGAAACACCTGAGCCTGAAGATACCGTCAATAGGTTCGGTGGTGAAGAGACTCGTTTCATGGGTGGAATTATTACGAATGCAAAAGTAGATGACTTGCTATGCGAGGACCGACCATTATCAGCAATTATTGATGAGTTTCCTGACGTTTATCTCTCCTCTGGAAATAAAGAAAAAGATTCAGAAGTCGTGATACATGCAACTAAACTTGCTGAGCAGGCTGCAAAAACGTTTAAGTCTTTAAAGAAATTCAACGTTTTAGATACCTCTGCAATCAGAGCATGGAAAAAATGTTTTGATCAGATGTTCAGAAGATACCCAGGGTCGAAGGAGCTTTATGATCGTAAAAATCCAGATGACAATAAAGTTTCACGGCCGTGGTTGGCATTCGCTCCTGGTTTTGAAAAGATTCAATACCCATTGTGGCTTCGAACTTTTAATTATTGGGAATTAAAGGCCTCTGATCAGATCAGAGGACAAGAGTATGAAATTAAAGAAAAACTTAAATCGATGTATGGCATTTACAAAATTATTGTAAATAGTATGGAAAAAGTATTAAATTTTGACATGAAATTCATCCTCGACAATGAAGAAAAAATTAACGAAAGAACTATGGAGACTGATGATCTACGTGATATCTTTATTGATTATTATGATGTAGATGTGTGCAATGAGAATTTATATAAGTTCGTTATTCGAAGTCCAATTTGGCAAGAGTTAAGATTTTGCTACAAACACCTTAGTGAGCCCAAGAAGAAAATTTTGTCAGAAGCATTGGTCAAGGTTTATCTTGCCCAGAAGAATGAAAGGGATTATCCTTGTTTTCTAGATATCTATGATGACTTTTTACGTCATCCTGACTATAGTAGAACAGTTTATGTTCATAAAGAAGTTAAACCATATGGTGCGACCAAAAAGGCAACACCTAAGGTAGAATCCAAAGGAGCACCATCAAAGAAGACTGATTCGAAAAAAAAGGGGAGACTGAAAAATAAAAAAAACCATTTGGTTCTGCCAACAAAGTAACCTCAGTCTTAGAAGAAACCGGATATTTGTATTTCAAAAAGTGATTTTTTATAAAGATTAAAATCTGTTATTAATATTGATATATTGTTGACAGCGGTGCTACGATCACAATTGTAGGTCTGCTAACTCATATAGATAATGCCATTCTGATGACAATTGGTCCAGCCGCTAAAGGTACTGACATAAAATACAGAGTTGGTCAATCGAAGTTGAAAAACGATTTTAGCAAAAAATTATTGATATATCCAATGCTTATTACGGTAATTATGATTACAAACTTAACAGCCCACAGAAATGTGGTATCCCCGTATGACGCATTAGTCAGTAATTAATCGACTATACTAATCATATATTCGATATAGAATAGGTTCATCAAAGCGTTTGAGATCGGAAGTGCTGATTTATTTTACTTCTTTATAAGTCAGTCCACAAACTGCTAAAACTTATGAATCTGACAAGTCAAGTACTCAGCCAACTTTATGTTACCGGGACATTTAACCATAAATAAAATTGTCTTCCCTTCAAATGATCCGAAAGGAAATGGAAAGGGAATCCTCACAAAGAAAATGGTTTAAAAAGAGAAAAAATGCATGTCGTTAAATAGTGAACATGACTAGGACATCACATCGACAGCCCGGCAACAAGCCACAGATCTACTTTAACGCGCTCACTCAAATACCTTGGGGCAGTTTGCACATACAGATAAGTGGAACAATCGTATATTATATGGGAAATCAAAAATTTGTATCGTTTAGTAGCATGAAGCAACTGGAGGGTGCTTTGGGTGCAAAAAAGATGCGCAAACCCGGAATCGAACCGGGGGCCCAACGATGGCAACGTTGGATTTTACCACTAAACCATTTGCGCAATGAAGAAGCTCCGAGACGGGGAATTGAACCCCGGTCCCCCGCGCGACAAGCGGGGATTCTAGCCACTAAACTATCTCGGATTTTTCTATGTTGGAAATCGTGGATATTCATTTGAGTGTTGCGGTCTGCTTAAGCCCTTAGTAAGAAGGATGAAATAGTTTTCAAAGTTTCAAGACAAAGAATCGTCAGACGAGAAGTTCGCCAAACCCTCGAACAGTCAAAGGATAGTCATTAATAACGCTCCATTTATAAGGCAAACACATTCAGAGACGAGAGACATAGTTACAAAGTAACATAGTACATCGTGTAATTCACACGTACCATATAAACAGAATTATTATTAATGGAGCTGATTATTCCCTTCATCATCTGGCTCGTTTGGTCAAGTGGGGTAATTTATTCCCTAGTTCGATTTCAGTAATCCTCATTTATTTTAGGCACTTCCAATTACTGGTCAAATAGTTAGACTAGATAACTTCACCTGGATTAGACAGTGTAAGGTGTACCTCAGTATTAGGAATGCTTGAGAGCCGATTCAGCCTCGTTGCAAACTAGTTACCTCGCAAGTTACCCCTCGGTGGCAAAAGCTTCTGGCGTGTATAAATAATCGTACAGTTCTCTCTCCTAGTTTAATCCCGCCAGCAACTTTTATATCACTATCGAAATACACACTATAAAACCTAACAGACAGGTGAATTAAATAATATACACAATTAACTGACTTGCTGGTATACTACCAAGAGAGTATTAAATCTTTTACCACCAACCAACACGAATATAACCCCCCTACGGAGCGAGTCGTCACAGAGTAGGAGTCAAAGGATAGTTGAGTCTTGTCTTATTTATTTAAATCATCAAGAGTCAAAATTAGCTACCAAAGCTAAATCTGCCATGAGCAAATGAAGCTACATCAACCAAAATTGATTCAATAAATCCTATAAGGACACTTTGAAATTTTCTCACAAGAAATAAGAAGCACAAACTTTTTAAGTTCCACCCCTTAAGAATGCTTAATTTTTCAGCTGCTATTGAGAACATCAAACCTCATAAAACTGAAACATTGTAGAGCCAAATGACATATGTGAGACCGTATATCTGACTCTGCATGAACCAGAAAGACAATGTTGTAACCAATGTATCAAAGTATTTATCTACTTTGAAGTCTAAGATGGAAAAGCTTGAAATAAAAAAAAAGGCATACAAACTGCCTAATACTCTTTGAAATTGGATAAATTAAATTCTGTAATCCAAAATTTATCCAAGTCTTGTTCAGAAAGATTGCAAGAAGTGACCTATTCGATTAAAAAAATTACCAGTAAGAGGGTGCTTTGGGTGCAAAAAAGAATGCGCAAACCCGGAATCGAACCGGGGGCCCAACGATGGCAACGTTGGATTTTACCACTAAACCATTTGCGCAGTAAAGAAGCTCCGAGACGGGGAATTGAACCCCGGTCCCCCGCGCGACAAGCGGGGATTCTAGCCACTAAACTATCTCGGACTTTTTGTGAACTATTTTGCTTGTTTGCAAATATATTGCGTTCACGTGATTTGGCAAAAAAATAATGTAGTTTTTCAGCTGTACAAACATACACGTACTCCATCGCAAGTTTAGGGGCCCACTCCTACTATTTTATGATTCATATACTCGTCCATGGTTTATCTATAAGAATTAACGATATGGCCTGGTTTTCTTGTGTTTCATAGAAGCATTGAATGTACGTTTTCCTATTTTTAATCTACGATATATTTTTGTAAAATTTGCAAATAATGCAAGAAAGTAGGGTGCAATCGGTTTTGATTATCAAAGTCAGTAGATTTTGGTGGCTCATAAAAATAATGGTAGCAATCCCTTGTGGTGATCATCACCGTATATATTTTTTCGATATAAGTTGAAGGCCCAGTGAAATCCTTGGATTTGCTCAGGCTTAAAATCTGGGTGCAAAAAAATCTGGTTCTTCGCGCAAAAAAATTTTGTTAAATGGCGTTGCCAGGCAACGTGTAATATTGCAACGTATTATATTGATTGTAGCTAGACACCCAGCAAAGATTATGCGGTAATCTTACAAAATAGAATGCGCAAACCCGGAATCGAACCGGGGGCCCAACGATGGCAACGTTGGATTTTACCACTAAACCATTTGCGCTCTCTGTTGGGAAGTTTGATCCTCGATGAAACCAGCTGTTGAGATTCTGGTCGAAATGGCAAAATCCAGATTGATTTGTTTAACTAAACAAGTTGCTAAATTCGCTTGGCAAACATAGAATACGATAGATTAGAAGATTTTATCTAAGATCTAGAACCAAGATCTAGAACGCAGGGGGGTTCGTAATGTTGTTAAGCGAGCTGTAGCCCCACTTGGATCTTCGTAAGCGAGCTAAAGCCCCTCATCAGTGAAGGTGAAATCCGTATAGCAGTGGGGATGTGTATGGCATGACTATTTTACTTTATTTAGATATAGTGCTTGCTCGCTTCGTCTTATGTTGGGTTATTTTTCAAATTAATATTAGCCCAAAGTATGTTGCGAACTTTCATTTAGTTTTTTTGGCTGCAAAATTTTGATTATATATTTTTGCACCTATTCTTTGAATTTGTATATAGGGCGGCTTTTGACTGAGCACCAATCATGCTGACTATAGATGAGCAAATCATAGCTAAAGCACCAAGCTTGTATGTAAGTGGTGTATTTTCTGCCAAATTTGACCAATTTCTCAATACCACTTATTCAGGATTTGCTCAGGAATCATCCGGAACAGAAGTGTCGATATTATTCAAAGCATTATTTACTGCATTATGTCTTTGTACATTCCAGCTTACATTGTTTTGCTTATTCAGACCCATATTGAAAGAATTGTACCAGCCTCGATGTCATTTTGTTCCTCTCTGTGAAAGAGTAGAACCTTTACCACAAGGACATCTATCCTGGATCTTTCCGACTATAAACACCAGCACCAAGTTCTATCTCACAATGGGACTAGACACTTATTTCTTTGTTAGATTTTTGAGCATCCAGCTTTTATACTTCCTTAGTGTTGGAGTTTTGAACATGCTAATACTCTTGCCTATCAATTGGTTTGGGAATAGCTTTAAATATTCAGCATTAGGAATAGATAAGTTGAGTGTATCTAACATTGCCAATACAAAAGCCTGGCGGCTTAATGCTCATTTTATCATGAGTATCATCACTATCGGCTGCTTCCATTTGCTATTGATTTACGAGCTTGACAATTTTGTCAAAATACGACAGTCATATTTGATGTCACCAATTCATAAAAATTCGATCGTCGCAAGAACACTTTTAATCTCTAATGTTCCTCCAGACTTAAGAAATGTTGACGTTCTTATCGAAGCATTTTCTTCTCTCCCAGGAGGAGGTGTCAAGTCGGTGTGGCTTTCATACAATTTTGATCAGATGAGGCTTTTAGTCTCTCAAGCAGAGGACGCATTGCAAATATTGGAGACGTCACATATCAACTATTTAAAAAAGTCTATGCGAAAGCAATTATTCGACACCCAAATTTCAGGCTTTCTCTCTCCCAAAACGGATAAACTTGTCCAGCTTATGAAGGATCAAAGTGAAGGGAAATTTAGTTATGACATTAAAGTGTCTCCTAAGTTTTACCCTCCAATATACCTCGAGCCATTTAGAGTGCCATGTTTAGATCGAACAATTCTTTTCAAGCTTCCTGGATTTCTTCGGTTTTTTAGGTTTGAACTGAAACAGTATATGGCAGATTGGTCAATCAAAAAGCTTCTGGAGATAAATTCAAGAATAGACCAAGAGAAATTTCTATTGAATAACTCTGCCTTGAAAACTCACGACAAAGTATTTGTTGAATTTCACTGTCAAGAGAGTGCTTCAATCGCACTACAGTGTTTATTGAGTAAAAATCAGGGGACAATGGACCAGTGTGCGATAGAAGTAAATCCCAATGACATACTTTGGGATAATATCGCTAGGAGAAATTCTGTTTTTGCTTTTCTTGAAAACTACATTGCTTGCATAATTTTTATCTGCATAACTATTCTCTATATTATCCCTGTATCTTTTATTGGGTTAATATCTCAGATTCCTTTGATGATCCACTTGCTACCGTTTTTAAAGTGGATAAATAATTTCCCCGAGGATATTAGAAATACATTCTCAAAGCTATTTCCTTCAATTTTGTTGGCAGTTTTGACCGGAGTAGTCATGGTTACATTTAGAATTCTATCCTATTTTAAAGGAAAACAAACCGGTGCACAAAGAGAAGCAGATCTACAAAATTGGTATTTTGCATTTTTATTCATTCAACAGTTTTTAGTCATAACTATTCTGTCTAGCTTGACTTTTATTTTCAAGCAAATCGTGGATCAGCCAACTTCCATTCCAGTATTGTTGGCTCTACACTTACCCAAAGCCGGTACGTTTTTTTTGGAATATCTTTCAATAAGGGCCCTTGCAGTCTGCGGTAATAATTTTTTACGATTTGACCAATTGGTATTGAATTTGACCATTCACAGAATCTTCGACAAGACTCCAAGAGAAACGTTCAAGAGACTTACGAATCTCACAAAAATTAAGTGGGGAACAATTTATCCTGTCTATTCAATCTACTGCAGCATTGGATTGGTTTATACTATCATATCTCCGATGATTTCTGTGATTCTTATTTTGCTTTTATCGTTGGCATTGCTATACTATAAATATGCATTGAAGTTCGTATATAGTCAAGTCAATGATTCCGAAACTCATGGCATGTTATACCCCGTTGCTTTACTACAGCTTTATTCTGGAATATACTGCTTAGAGGCCTGTATGATTGGTTTGTTCTTTTTGCTGAGAGATGCTGATGGGAACCGCTCGTTACGTATTCAAGGATATCTAATGTTTTTGATTCTTATACTTACCATCTGTGGAAATATCAATATCTATAAACACAATTCAAAACACTTTCGATTTACTCCAATCATTCCCGACATATCTCGAAATTCCCAAAACAATATGTCCTCAAGCATGACCAATGCTGATTCGGTTCAAGATATCAATAATAAAGATAAGAAAAATGAGACATCAGATGAATACTATCTGAATAAAAAGCTATTGTATCTTCATCCCGATTTCAAATACGAGATCCCTCCCTTGTGGCTACCAGAGGATCCTTTGGGAATAAGCGATAGCCAAATAAAGTTTGTTCAGGAAATTGCACCTTGCTTGCCAGGAGGCAAAATCAAAGGCGCTACGTTGGATTTCAATAGGCCTTATTTGTTTTTCAGAACAAGAGTATCTGACGCTCCTCCTGGTTATAAGTAATATTTTGTATGTCAGTTTATTGACCCGTACCTTTCATTCAAATTGGACTTTATTCTTAGACCCGCTAACATGTCAGACCAACCGATCAAGGCTTTACGAGCCATCTGTTCATCTGTTTCGAGCTTTCCATACAACCAAATCTGCTTCACTAATTTCTCTTGAGCTTTCAATACCAAAATTCCATTCTTGATGGGGATAGCTTGGACGGGCATCGAACCGAAATTGAAACCAATCACCACAGGAGTGTATTGTATAGATTCCGTGAAAGGAGTTTCAAGCTTCCGTGTCTTATAGGCTTGCAAAATCAGTTCAATACTCGATAGCTTCAACCAAGAGCATTCATCGGGAACCATATTAGCCCGAAATATCTCTATATTGCCATATTTGTTTTTTGGAAGAGTAACAGTATCGCCATTTCTAGATATTTTCATTCTAATATATGGGCACGTTTGTTCGAAGGAGTATAACTTTGTGTTATTCAACTCTGGCTCATCATTGGCTATGTTCGTTTGATGTATCCTTTTGTTGTGTATGGTTCTCTTTAGTATAGCTGTGGTAATTTTCGTTGGATTTCCGATCTCACTTGGCTTGACCGATCTTCCTAGAAACTTCCACTGAGTTTCGGATTTTGCAACTATCACTGAATTTCGAAAATAGATTTGAATTTTTTTCCTCGAACCGTTTAACCTTATCGATTTGATCGGCTCAGTATTTACAGGCAAAGTTTCGTTGTATCTAAGATTTAAATCTGACAAAACGTTGGGGTTTCTTTTCAAACCCGAAACCGTATCAGGTATGGTATAATTTATCATTGCAATTTTGCGAAGGTAGTCCAATTCTGAATTTAACTCCGGCGAGTATGTCAGATTTTTGTTGATTATGCGAAGAAGTGACTGTAATAGAAGAGCAGACCGACCGTAGTCAGTACGGAGATCTAGTTTTTTGAACCACCTATAAGAAACGTCAGGCATATATCTTGAACTCACATCCAAAAGAACATTTTTCGAGTCAATGGCAAGTACTGTATGCATAGACATTTGATTGAGCTCATTGGCAACCGGATAAAATATGTTGGTATAGAATTTGTGAAGCAGTTTTAGCGATGGAGATTGGGTGCAAAATCTAGAAACGCGAGTCAATCTTTTCTCTTCATCGTGGAAACATGCAACTTCTATTACAATGATCTCACTAGGATCCATTGGATTTACGACTTCAGTCCAGTAATAAGGATATAGCAAGTCATTGTCCTTGTTTGTGCGTAGTTTGTCATGATCAACCTTGGGTTGAGGTTTGGTGGAATTGGAGCGCGAGATGGGTAATAACGGTAGCGAAAGAACGAGCCGCGATTCAAAACCGAGCGATCTAAGCAATGAGGTGAATATCTGGGCTGCTACGTCTCTGTTGTGTTTGAATTTTTTTATTACTGATATCATATCATTCACCGAATCGATTTTTAGGGATGGTTTAGGATAGTAGTCTTCAGCATTGCTATCTCTAGGTAAATAACCCAACACACGTAGGCCATTAGAATCGAACTTAAAATTCAACCTGAACCATTTAATCAAATACTTCAACACATAAATGAAAAGAGTATCGATCTCAGATGGATCTGAAGTCGCCAGCTTTCTTAATTTCTTATATTTTTTGTATGGACCTTGTAAAAAAGAGTCCGGTAACAATTTCTTGAGGGTTTTTAACACTTTGGTATCGCAAAGAAGTTTGTTTCTGCGGACTAAATGAATCATATATATAACCATCCCAAGGTAATGTATAGAGGTTCGCACATGTTTTTGTCTAATTCTCTCGAGTTTATTCTGCTTTTCTTTATCCTGAGCTACATGGGTGTTTATGGAAATATTGAATGATGACGGAGGTGGATCCAACTCAACGTCATCCCAATCGCTTGAGTCCGAGGAAACATCTATAATATTATGGGGCTCCTGCTTGATCACTTTGCTTAGTTTATGCACCGGGCCATAATCTGAGTCTGGATCTGAATTTGAATCTGATTCCGCAAGGAATAGATCAGACATGCTCACTAGTAAATGCTCATCTCAAAAATTCGCGAATTTTGAAAAATCATTTTATTGATCGTCGTGGATAATGTCACTGATCTCGGACCACTCTTGTAGAAGTGACCATTGGTTATCCAGTTCTGGAAGAGTGTCATGACCATATATGGCGATGTGATCAAATGAGGCAACTGGAGTAAGGGTTCGAACGGTTTTGATTTCACCGTCATTTTCGGTAGCGAGCGACTCGTTGGTGTTCACCACGTAACCGGTGTAGTTTCCCAAGGACGAGTTTTTACCCAAGAGTCGGTTGCCTCGAAAGTAGACCGCGTCCACCTGTTTGTCACCGTAGAGTTCAGATGTGCGCGAAGGAGTAAAGAAAGTGTGTGTGTTTGCCGAACCATTGTGTTGGATCAGTATCGGCACCAAATTGGCGGTTACGCGAGGCACATCTTGGGGTATTTGAATAGAGTCTGACATGGGTGATGTATTTACAAATTAATAGCGCGACGAAATTAATTGGTACTGTAGAAGATGAAAATTGGCGCGGTGCGAACGTTATCAATTAGACTCTGCCAAGTATACAAGGCTAGAAAGCAAGCAAATGCAGGTTTGAAGAGCCGATGACCGCCCTGTCTGTATACAGCCAATTAAGTATTCGGCAGAATATTGACTCAAAATTTACGGGCCGGTTGGACCTTGGTATTCAAGTTTAGCAGGAATGGCGCTCGCGTTCTTTAATTTAGTAGGACCCGCGCTCATGACAAAATTCCGCCTTCAATATCAACTCCTATCGCCACAACGGGGGATCTGATCGACGAACGACTTCTTAAATAGCCTGGCACGCCATTTTATAGATACACCAGAGCACCAAGATGAGCAGTGGAAGTTCACACGCTAACCAGCATATACACCCCACGCTTATAGACGATGTTAGTACGGGCGTGGCCGGCCCAGTCGCTAGCGAGGTGGTTTCCGAATTAGCGAGCGAGCAAGCGGACTTGTTGAAAGGAGACCGCAGAGACGCCAATTATGGGTCTACGAGCGCTACAAAGGCCCCAGACTACGGTGGATATGCGTTGCCACGGGCCCAATTGCTCTTGATCGTAGCAATGCTCAACTTTTCTGCTTTCTTGGCAGCCCTAGATGGTACTATTGTCACCACGCTATTGACGGTGATCGCATCGGATTTGCACCAGGTTGAGAACATTCAATGGATAGCCACTTCATATTTGTTGGCATCTGCAGCATTCCAGCCTCTTTTTGGCAAGCTTTCTGATATTTTTGGCCGTAAATTTTTTTTGGTTTTATGTGGTGCTTCCTTTACTATAGGCTGTGCAGTGTGTCTGACTGATTCATTAGCAGTATTGATTTTAGGTAGGTTTATCACCGGATTCGGAGGCTCTGGATTTACTGCGCTCTCTACAATTACCTTATCGGATCTTATTCCGTTGCGCGACCGCGGAATGTACCAGGGTATTAGTAACATCAGTTTTGGATTGGGTGCTGCTTCCGGAGGTATTATAGGCGGTGTCATTTCGGAAATCTGGGGTTGGAAATATGTGTTCATTAGTCAAATCCCTTTTTCGGCATTGGCTACTCTCATAATATACTTCAACCTTAAAATGCCTGAAGGCTCCGCAGGCTTGGGAAGCAACGAGAACATGAAAGCAAAGTTGAAGAGAGTGGATTTCTTGGGGTCGTTTTTACTTGTCACCGGACTTATGATTTTCATGATCTGTGCTTCTATGGGGGGACACTCTATTCCATTTTACTCCAAGGAGTTCGTAGGATTGGTGGCTTTGTCCATGGCGTTCTTCGCTGCGTTCTTGTATGTGGAAGCCTACGTTTCAGTGGAGCCTATCATTCCAGTGGAGTTGTTGAAAACCAGAACAATTTTGGCTTCCTCAATGGCCAACTGGTTCTACACCATGTCAACTTACACTCTCCTTTACTACATGCCTATTTTCTACGCTGCTGTATTGCAATTGTCGTCGGTTCAAAACGGGTTTCGTTTAATCCCTAACTTCATGACAATGTCAATAGGTACCTTGGTATCGGGTCTTTATATCAGGAAAACTGGTCGCTACTACAATTACGGAGTGATCTGCAGCTCCATTGCAGTCATTGGAACAGTCAAATTCTTGTTCTTGACCGAACACACTTCCACTTTCACCCAATACACTGTCTCAGTATTACCATCGATAGGATATGCTGCAATGTTGATCAGTACCTTGATAGCATTGCTTGCAGCCGTTCCGCTCAAGTACCAGGCTCGTACAACTGCCATTCAGTACACCTTTAGATCCACTGGGTCCACCTTGGGAGTTACTGTGGCGCTGGCTATCTTCCAGTCGTTGTTGAAAAGTAACTTGTACGAAAGAATTCACCAAATTATTCCTGACTATGACTTAGCATCGAGTATTATCAGCAAGGCACTAGAGGATGCACAGTACGTTCAGAAGGCGCCTGAAGTGGTCAAAGATGCCATTACCCAGTCGTATGCTTCAGGATGTAGAGGTGCTTTTGGCTTGGCTATGGTGACAGTTATCTTGGGACATATTGCCATGATGCTTATGCAAGAACACAAGCTTTCCACGACCATGAGCCGAGAGGATACAGAGGAGCAATAGAATACAATGCGTTTCGAGAACTTATAAGAAACTTGTAATTTCACAGTTGAGAACGAAGCTTATGCAACATTTAAGATATAAGAAACTTGTGAATTCTGCGAGAAAGAGACAAGAGATTAATAGATATCTGTTAATTAATATATGTATCAGACTGAAAGGTAACATAGGTATTACTACTGCGTGAGATCCATTTCATACCAGCGCTCTTTAGCCAGCACCACCTCGTTTATTGAGGAGCCTCCTACAGTAGCCTTTCTTCGGCGGTTTCTAGCGAATATATATAGTGGCACTACTCTCTTTTTGAATTAAAGCTAGCAAGTAGCTTAGCTTAACTCAACTGAGCAATGAGTATAGAATCTAACACAGACTATCTCTAATTGCGAAGTAATTTATGAACTTGTTCAGCCGAAGAATCAATAAAATCATGGATCCTGATCCAGCTGTAGATTAATTTGGTACGAATGATTGGGCCCGGAATAAACAAGAAAACGTTGTTGTTCTGGCAGAGTGTAGTCGTTAGAAATAGGATTGTTTATCAATGGTTTACTTTCATTAGATGAGTTCAAATCAAAGTTGTCCAACTGTCCCAACGGACTCAGTGGACGTGACAGAGGACTCCGAAGACGCGACATGAGCCTAGGCGATAACCTGGCCATAATTTCGGAGCCACTGGTACCAACTTTGAGAAGACGAGGGTTCAGACCAGATTCTGCTTCTAAGTACGGCGACAACACAGGCGACAAGACTTCGTCATTCCTGATTGCGTCCTCGAAATTTGTCTCTATAACTTGACCTATGAGTTCGTTTTCAGTAGTGATATTGACATTGATAAGCACAACAGATGCCAATATGCTGGAGATGCCTAGAATGTAGAAAATATCCTTGGAAGTAGTATTTTCACCCTCTTCAAAGTACAAAATTACAAAGTCTATGAAGATTGTGATAGGAATGGCTGATGTTAGCGACAACGATGTGACCAATGGACTAGTCAAGAGCATCGAGAGAATGATACAGTAGTCAGATATTACCGAGAAAACCCCATTGGCCAATACCAGCACAAGAATGGTAATCGATGGAGGAAGAAACTCAAAAGGCTCGAGACCCCAATAGTGGACCAAGGCCAATATAGGAAAGCCCAGAAAGAGTGTGATAAGTCCCACGTACCCAAATAATCTTCGCTCGTTTGTAGTTTTATTGCCAGTTCCACACTTCACTTTCATCACGAGTAAGTAGAGAGAGAACATCAAGGCGCCTCCAATAGCTAGAAGGTTTCCCAATACCGGGTTTGACGGTTGGAACTTGCTATCGCCTCCACCTTCGTTCACAGACTCACTTAAGTTGACTAGAAATACACCTACAGTACTAATACCAACACAAAACACCTTCTTCCACGACAATTTGTCGACCTTTATAAGAACACCCAATACTAGGGTGAATATGGAGGTCGTACTACTCAATACCGTCTGGTTGGATGCTGAAGTGAACTGTAAACTTTCCATTACAAACAAATTGTAAAAGAAGTAGGCCGCCGCAATCTGGAGGGCTAGCACTGCTATTTCCGACCCCGTGAGCTGTTGAGGTACCACCACATGCTCAGCTTCAATGGCTCGCGGCTTTTCTTTGATTCCTCGCACCCATCGGTATATATCGGGGAGCAAGTAAAGCAGAAAGCACGAGCCGGTAATAATGGCAAACATCCATGGTTTGTTGTAGTCGTCACCTTTTAAAACCGAGTTGACCAACTCAAGACCTAGAATCCAGGTGGCGAGAGCCACAACTATGAAAAGCACTCCGAGCCGGTAGTTCTGGAGCTCTTTGTTGTTGATAAACTCTATCACTCGGTCGGGATCAGACGCGATTTTGACAGTTTTGTGGGTAACATTTGTGCCACTAGAGCCAGTCGAGTCGATTGACTGCGTTTCATCTATCGAGCCATCGTTCGAGTTCATGCTATGGTGGATACAAGTAGCTACTGATTAGCGAAAAGTAAAGTGCGCAAATTGCGGGAATATCAGTCAAACAGTTTGCGGTATTTACGGATTGTTTTGTGGACTTACAACTGTCCAAGACTTTTGACTGAAATCGTGCACTATATATTATTAACTAATATGGTGGGGTAATGGGCTATTTGTAGGTCGCAGCGAGCCGCTTATCTAAATGCTGCTTCGCAGTAATTGCGTCCTTATCTTTGTTCGCACCGCGCCCCACGATGGAACGAGTGAGTGGACTGGGAAACGGCGTGAGCAAGGTATCGTCGTTAGGGTGACTGAAGAACACAATCGAATACCTATCTTGGCCGGTTTCCTGAACATGAGGAGGAAACTTGACGCGATGAATGGTAGATTTCAAAAGTCCTGCTGACCAGTAGCTTAGCTGATCCCCTATATTGACTACAATAGGTGGTGCCATTGTGCTTGATGTGTTGCTGGGCACAAAAGGTACCGCTTCCCATGACTTGGTGATAGGGGAATATATTTCGAGCCCTTCCTGGTTCTCTCGCTGGAACAAAAGCGTTACCGAGCCATAGTCGGTATGCGCCCCTGCGCGGATTACCGCTTCGGGATTCAGGCGTTTTTGGCCCGGATAGTGAAGAAAGCGGAATGTCGATCCCGATGGAGCAGTGGCATCGTACTTTGAGGTGAACCAGTCGGGGTTTAGGGCGTGCTTGTCATCCTCAATCTGTAGTCCAATAGCCAAGAGCCTCATTATCTTCAACGAAAGGTTGTACATCTTCTTGATGGTGGTGGTGGCCAATTTGATGCGCCCAGGGTCTTCATGGAACCACGATGGAATATCTTGTTGACTGAGTCCTGTATTCAAGTCTAGTCCGGAGAAATTGAGTGCTTCCTTTGGATCTCCTCCCTTCTGGTGGGATCCAGGATCCAAAGTCTCTCCTCCATTACGCACATAGCCATGGTTTGATGCAATGGAATACTTCTCTTTATAGCTTGATGGAAGATCGAAAAATTGTTGAGAAAGCTCGAAAATCTCGTTCACTTCGCCTTGGGTAAATTCATGCCCGTCGACGAAAAGAAACCCTTGCGAGGTTGCTGCTTCAAGAAGTTCATCAGCGGTTTTCTGATTCACCTCACTGATATCTACAATCTTTAAAGGATTCGACATGTTCGTAGATCGGTAAATTTCGCTACAAGCGATGATTGATTTTTTTACATGGCGCGATAACTAAATGTTACACAAAACGACCTGGGATTTTGCACCCATAATCAGTCAGCCTTTCTGAAGGCCACTTCTCTTGGCAACACGAAAGAAACACAAAACATAGGTTTTGTTGGGGCAACGCGGCGCACTAGGTGGAACTGACAATCACCCAAGGCCAATTTATACTCCAACAAGCCGTTTATTCTTTCAAGCACCCGTTCATGAAGCACTTCGAGACTAGGCTCGGGCTGTTCCAGTGGAGAGTATTTTTCGAAACAGTGGACATGGATGGTTGGGAGACGGAAGTCGGGATTCGAGGTGGCCAACAGCTCAACTTCAGGATCACGCGAATAGAGCCCCACAAATTCATCTAGAAACGTAAGAGCTGAATCCGGCAAGTTCATTACATAGTTTGTGAAGAAGGATGGAATTGGAATCGAAGTCACTTGTTGGTCTCGCGAAATCAGCACTTCTTTTGTTTCTGGGTCAACCTTGCGCTTTTTCACCACCTTTTTCTTTTCTATAACTGCGGAGTTTTGGCTCCACTCGAGTAACAATTTGGGCGATTGTCTGATAAATTCACGACCATCCAAATTGAAAGGTCTGACAAAATCACTCACATGGTTCAGACTAATATTTTCCTGCAAGTATTTGTAGGACTCAGGATTCAAATCATTGGCCATCACAAGCACATTTTTCTGACCGGCTGGAACTGCAAACGGTCCCACACCAGCAAACACATCACCCACCACTTCTTGGGGGTTGAAAACTTTTATGAGACGGTCGTGTTCAGTGCTCAATCTCGAATTCCAGTACACCTTACTGAAATCAAACTTGAATTTGCACCCACTTTCGCTCTGCTCCACCAAAAAATCATCCTTTCCTGCCAACACCTTCATCTGGAAGGTACGGAACTGGTTACCTATAGAGTCTATTTTGTCAACCACTGTTTCGATTTTGGGGTTTTTGTCCAATATGACCTGACCGATCAACTCGTCATACGGTTTGAATTCGTCCTTCAAGTTCAAATGGGCAACATGGCCCGCTTGTGCAAACCCTCCCGGTATTTCCAGAAGTAAATGTTCCGGTAAAATCGCGCCGAGAATATCGTCCGATTTCCAAAAGTCGTATGTGAGTTTCATGGTGTAGGGAAACAACTTGATACCATACTCTTCTATTTTGGCTAGAGTTTCAGGAGATAGCTTGTCTCTGTAGGTTGTGATATCGTCGACGTCTTCTCTAAGTAGAACCCCTCTAGTGCGAGTAGATTTCGGGTTGGCGGGAGCGCTGCGCGCACTCTCGCTAGTCTCGCTAGAGGTTTCAGTGTTGGTAGAAGCAGTGACACCGGAGGCATCAGAAGTATTGGTAGATGCTGTGGCTATTTCTACAATATGCTTTATGGAGGGCTTGTATAATATGTCTTCTTTGCACAATTTGACAAACTGGCCAAGATGCTTTGGATCCGGGAAACTGGCAACGAGTAATGGAACATCCTTGTTAAAAAAGGCCCGGTCGAGAACCCTCATGGACCGGTCAACGGGAGGAGAAAACTTGGACATTTTGAAGTTTGTGGTCAATGTTCGGATCCAATTCAAGCGTAGGGTCATACGACAGATCTCTGAAGTGATCTCGCTGAATAGTTATAGTTGTTTTTCAGTACTTTTCCTTCGCGCTCATCGCAAAAAAAGCTCTAAAAACTAAGACAGAAGACAGAGACTTATAGATAATAGTAACAGTAGAGAGACAGCAGAGAACCATGAATAGCTCGGAAGTGATTAGTATAACCAAACCATCCAGTCTCTTGAATGACATTGATTCTGACACAGATATGTCTGATGAAGAAACACCACAAGGAGGCTTCAAACTGTCGATAGTGACGCCCGGTGAGATGGTCACAGATGACCCAGTTTGGATGAAAGGACACGGCACATACTTTTTGAACGATAAAACATACTCGTCTGTAGCGGGAAACATCTCTCGTGTCAACCGTTTGCTCAGTGTGATTCCCCTCAAGGGAAGGTACCAGCCCGAGACGGGTGATCATATTATCGGTAGAATCACCGAGGTAGGCAACAAAAGATGGAAGGTGGATATTGGATGTAAGCAAGATGCAATCTTGATGTTGGGGTCTGTCAATTTGCCTGGAGGAGTGTTGAGAAGAAAGTCCGAGAGTGACGAGTTGCAAATGAGAAACTTCCTCAAGGAAGGAGACTTGCTTAATGCTGAAGTACAGACGGTATTTAACAGCGGCATAGCCTCATTACATACCCGTTCGTTGAAGTATGGAAAGCTCAGAAACGGAATATTTCTTCGTGTTCCGTCCAACTTAATCGTCAAGTCCAAGAACCACTCGTATGATCTCCCCGGAAATGTCAGTGTGATATTGGGAATAAATGGGTATGTATGGCTCTACAAAACACCTCTCAGAAATACCCAAAGCAACATCAGCGCGAGTTCGAATGCTAGCAAGCTCCAGGCCTCCAAAGACCCATCGTACGTACCTGGATCAGGATCTGTGGCCATCACCAGACTCGAAGAAGAGAGTTCGTGGGAAATCTATTCCGACAAAAACGACCGCAACATCCCCAACTCGGTCAGATCCAACATAACTCGTTACTACAACGTGATCAAGGCATTGGCGCACGGTGACTTGGGAATCAACGAACAGAGAATAATCATGGGATACGAGGCTTCTCTCGTGTTTTCCAATGTGGGCAGCATGATTGACAAAGAAAACATGGAGGGTATATGTCGGGACATCATCAATAACGAGAAAATGAGGGGATAAATAACAGTATTACAATAAAAGTAGAAGTATATACTAGAGAATACATTAGATTTCAACCAAGTTGAATACAATTAGACATAGATAAAGATTGGAGCTGTGTGCCCATTGCCAACATAAGTGATTTACGGAGAAGTTTAGCGCATAATACACAAACTTTGGTTTGTCGTACAATTTGGGTCCTCAGGTTTGGTCGCCACTCAAACTCAAAGGAAGTTGCCCATTCCTCTAGAAACATTGTGCCGCTACTTCAAAGTCAAAGACTTCTTGTCAAGCTCCCGAGCATGTTTCGTTGCCGAGCGCTGTGGTCGAACCCATGAGTGCGTATGTCCACGCTGCTTGGTTTGCCTCGGTCGGCTGGTGACCATGTGGTTATTCTCGGTGCGTTTTTGTTGGCTGCAAGTGGATTATTGGCTGCAAGTGCGGGCTTATATGCTGGTGTATTGGTGGTGCGTGATTTATTAGTTGTTGTAAAATTTTTGTTTTACTAGACATTTTGTTGTAAAATGTATTTGTAAAATGGTTGTTTTATTAAGAATTAAATAAGCATAGAACTAAATGACTTGGAATTATAGAACCCGCTTCCTTTTTAAGTATATTATGACGATGGCCATCTGGAACAAGCCACACACCAAGATCGATACAAGAAACACTATCGAGATGTGGGTGTACCCCGTAAAAATGGCCTCGTTGGTGTCTCTGAGTTTTGACTCTTGTTCGAGCAAGGTGTTCAAAATAAGTTCCGAGTTGTGGAGCGTTTTCACCACGGCGTCGAGCTCATGCTTGACGTGCTCAACGTTGTTTTCAAAGTCCTTTTCAGTAAAAGCTTTATGGTCCTCGGTGGACGGCTGCGGCAGCTGGGACGGCTGGGGCACCAGGGATGGCTGTGCTGTGCTAGAAGCGTGTCTAATGGAAATCAGGTGAGATTTTTGGGACGAATCTGGGGGATTCTCGTAGTTCAGCCGACTGAAATAATGCGCATAGTTGTTGTAGTTTGTTTCTTTCAAAGTCGACAACGTTTTGAACGTGACTTCGAGCTCAATGTCTCGAGTGCTGGGCGTGAACGACCACGATTTGTCCAGGTACAAGTTGTCAAAGCACACATATACCAACGACTTGCCGTTGTTGGAGTTCAAGAGCTCGTGGCCCTTTTTTTTGTCGGATTCACTATGTTTCAAATGAGGCATTTGGAGCATTCCTGATCGTTTTTGAGCCTGCGAAATGGGCACTGGATTGTTGAGATTATGGAACATGAAGTTGACCTCTCCGCTGATATCCTTCTGGAAGCGAAGCGTGTTGTCGTCGTCATCAAAGACATGCAAATTGAGGGAGTGGGATCTGATCCTATCTCCCAGTTGGATTTTGACCATCACAACGTCGTCTGCTACGGTGGGATAACTGACACAGTTGAATAGGTAGTTTTTGGACGAGTATTTTTTGGAGTCGCCTGCTTTGACGGGTTCCACCGACATCCCTAGACTATTGGCTACAGCCACCAATGACAATAGGCACCATGATTTTCGAAGTAAAACCATGATAGCTAGGATGTTATGCAGTTGACAAGTTACCAAAGAAACAGCTAGATTTTTTAGATGAAGATATTTTTAGCCAGTGAGAAAAGCGAGGAAGAATGGAGAATGGAGAAAATGGAGAAGGAGAAAGCACAGAAGAGGAGAGGCTGAGAGAAAGGCGTAGATACACAAAAGTAGTAGACATAAAAGCAGCAGACAAACAAGAGCAGTTTGTGCACATGGCTATACCATGTCCATCCTGCTAAGCTCGGGCGCTGCTTATGCTTGGAGTGTTATAATTGGCGTATGGTGGGTTCTCTGGCAGAAAAGAATATTACGCGTTGCGAGCATCAGAGTTCTGTGCGCCGAGACTCCACACCACAAAGTATAAACATTATTAGTTGGTGGACTACAATTGGGCGTTTTCGAATCGTATGGCGAGTGTTCAGCTCGTAGCGTACCCTAGTGGCTTTGTTGTTGTCTATATATATGTTTTGGCTGGTCTATGTGATTTATAGCTATTGTTAGTTTTTGCGAGCTCGTGGTGGCTCTGCGCGGCTTTGCACGCTTGGCTTTTTATTGTTCTGGTTGTGGAGCCTCGGAGAAAACACGAGTGATCCGATCTGGTTTACGCCAGACCCTGCTTGTGGCGCTCCAAGGCTATGAGGTCCTGAAGACGCGTTTCGAACTCGTGCACCTCGACCTTGTCCACTATGTCATCCAACCTGGTTCCGCTCATGCACCCCGTCAAGTCATGGAGCGAGAATCCGCACCGATGATCAGTAACTCTGTTTTGTGGATAGTTGTAGGTGCGGATTTTGTCGGAACGATCGGTGGTGCTGACTTGATCTGTTCTCATTTTCCGTTGCTCGTCGAGCTCTTTTTCTCGCTCAATCGCGGCCAATCTGGCACGCAAGATGGAAAACGCCTTGGCTTTGTTACGGGGCTGCGACCGTTCGTCCTGCTGCATCACCGTGATCCCTGTAGGAATATGGACTAACCGCACCGCAGAGTCGGTGGTGTTGACATGTTGGCCACCCTTGCCGCCTGCTCTCATGGTGTCGATACGCACCTCTCCTGGCGCGAACAGCCGCTCGTCCTCGCTGAGCGAGCTCTCAGTACCGTCGGAAATCTTAGGGAGAACCACCACCGCCGCGGTGGACGTGTGGATGCGTCCCTTGCTTTCGGTCTGCGGCACTCTCTGCACTCGGTGTACACCACTCTCGTGTCTCAATGCCTGAAACGATCCTGGGGCATCGATACTAAGAATCACCTCATTGACAAACCCGTTGTTTCCCTCTTGCCGTGACACCAACGTGTACTTCCATCTTTTGTGGTTGGCGTAGTTGGTGTACATCTGCATCAAATCGTCAGTAAAAAGCGCGGCTTCCGATCCGCCTACGCCCGGGCGAAGTTCAAGTATACATGGTTTGTCAGAGTACTTTACGGCAGGAAGAAGTCTTCTCTGTAGCACTTGCACTGAGTTATGTAGTTGTGCAAAAGTGGTGTCCACTTCGGCAATGGCCTCCTCCACCAACTCGCCTCCCTCCTCCAAAAGTTCTCTGAGCTCCGCGACACTGGCCAAATCGGCCTGGTACCGAGCATAGTGCTCGAGAATAATGGAAAGATTAGAGTACCTAATGCTTATTTCAGGCTCAAAATTCCCTGCAGACACCTTGGCCTCGAGCTCTTTATACTCGCCCTCCATTACTTTTGCCCTTTCTTGTAGTAATGGATGTATGGTGGGGACACTGTCCATCCTGCCTAAAGCCTCTTGGACGGCGGTAGAATGGTATCGCGTAGGGCAAGTGAGTGTATAGAAAGTAGGTGTAAAACAAGCAGCCGGGGACCCGAGTCGTCCGAGTACTTGTTTCTTGCATATACTTCCCAAAAGTATTCGAAGCATCTTGGCTGACTGGTGAAAATGGCCCCAATGGCGATGATTTTTCAGTCTGGCTATTTTTCAGTGCTAGAGATCATTTTTTAGTGCAGAATTGTGTCGCTAATACATCACCATGTCCCAGCCCATTGAACTCAACCAGTTTATAACCGCCATTAAAGATCTTTCGGAAGAGAACATACGTAGTGTCAAAGATCAGCTCGTCAACTCAATCACCAAACTCTACGAAACAAACGCTATTTTGGCCGATGAGATAGCAAAGGTCAACGAACGCTTGCACAAGCTTGCCCCCGAAGAAACCCACGACCACTTGAAACAAGACTGGCTTTTGTTCACAGAGTCGATCCAAGAAAACAACAAGGTCATTGCCGACCAGAAAGAGAGAGTGTTGGCAATGATAAACGAGCTCTCTGACCGCGGGCTCGTTGTAGACGTCGCTCGCGAGAAACAGGCGTTGCGAGATCTCGGGAACAAACAAGATGAGAAGAAACTAGATGAGAACAAACAAGGGGACGAAAATAAAGACAACAGTGTTTATCTCTGATCTATTCTATATACAGTCTATACACATTACTCTTTGCGAATAGGCTTTGGCTCTCTACCAAACAACTTGCTCAAAAACGACTTTTCTTCGAGACGTATAGGGTCTTGTGGTCTCTTGCACACCAACATCCATGTGGTGCCCAAATGGACGCGCTTTTCGTAGGTAATATCAAGTCCGGCCTCGTCAATCAACTCGCCAATCTCAAGATTCCACCTACACGCCCATGTTTTCATTCTGCGCTCGCTTCTAAAGTCCAAGTGGTTGTTGACAAAGTCCCACGTACTTCTGCCGTGCTCCAACAAAACGATTCTTCCGCCGGGCTTAAGAAGTGTGGCCATATTCTTCAATGCCTTGACGGGATCTTCGTGCGCGCACAACCCGAACGCCTCTACAATGGTATCGTACTTGAAACTAGTGTCGCTGGCCAAGTTGGCCAAGTCTTCGGCCTTTCCTACTGTGAAGCCCACATTTTTGAAATCTTTGTACGACTCGCGGAACTTTTTCTGGGTGATATCCACCATGTTGCGCGACGAGTCAAGGAACGTTATGGAGTTGACTAGTTCGGGGTAGAAGTACGGGATGTTTCTTCCCGTACCACATGCCACCTCGAGCACATCTCCGCGGACCTGCTTCATGAGCCACTTACGACGCTTTCCCAAAAACATTCCGCGCTCCTCCCACTTGATTTCGTCGTCATACGCGGCAGCCTTTTGCTCGTAAAACTCGGTGGTGTCTTCTGCAGGCACAATACGGGGATTGTCGGCGTTAGACACATTTTCAAACTCCGCAACAGTGACGGCTTCCTCGCGCAATTCCTCGGGTGTTTTTTCTCCAATGGGCTTGTCTAATACAGGCGCTTTTTTGATGGTGCGCTTGGGTTGTTTGCTGTACCATTCCTCCAACTCTTCGGGCGTAGGATTGAACATCACGCTCAGGTCCAACAAGTGCTTACAACGAAACTCTTTCCGCATCATCTGGTAAATACGGTATTTTTTCTCTTCTAATGGTCTTAATGTCTCTTGGTTGAGTTTCTGTAGCATCAAAAACTCATATTCACTCAAGCTTTTGGGATCTTCCTTGTACTTCTTTCTAACATGCTGAATCTGCTTGTCTTCGTGAAACCGATCTCTCATGTAATAGAAGAAGGCCACACACGTGGCCGCAAAACCACAGATGTAGTAGACCGTTATCGACCGCTTGAACTTGTCACTATTGAAATAAATCGCCCACTGCCTCCATTTGGGCAACTTTTCAGTCTCGCGCTGCTTTTGAACTTCCTTGTGGTTGATGGGAAATGGCGACTCGGCATAATTTCTTGCGAAACGGGCCAATACCGATGGCTGGAGTCTAATACGAGCCTGCATAGACCCGTAAACGGCCCTGCTAGCACTCTTACCTATCCCTATCCTGAACATTGTCCTCTACCTCCATCTCACCACGCTCTTCATCAAATCGATACCGATTGAGCGTTTCGTCACGTGACCGTGCGTCCATTCAAAAGAGGATGGCAAAACACCTCGGTAACTAATAACTATACTATAGTTTTATCATGTCACAGCCTTCAGCATTGTTAGATGAAGCCAGAAATGCTGCTGTAGCCAAGAAATATGATTTGGCCGAACAAAAGTACCAACAAATCATCAATGGAGCTCAGACTCCCGCCACTTCCAAGACCCTCCAAGAACAAGAAACCGCCATCCTAGAACTTGGTAAGATTTACGAAAATGAAAAACAGGCCACCAAACTCTCGGGATTGATCACATCGTCCCAAGCTGTGTTGGGCAACTTCGCCAAATCCAAAACTGCCAAAATCGTCAAGACTTTGGTTGAAGACTTTGACTCCATTGCTGATGCATTGGACTTACAAATCGAATCTACCAAACAAAGTATTACGTGGGCAATCGACAGCAAATTGTCTTTTTTGAGACAATCGCTTCAGCTCAAGCTTGCAGATTTATTCTTCAAAAAAGGAATGCATAAAGAAGCCCTCAAAATAATAACTGACTTGTTGGGAGAGTACAAGAAACTCGACGATAAGTCATCGTTGGTAGAAGTGCAATTGCTTGAGTCCAAGATCTACCATGCATTAAGAAACATCCCCAAATCCAGAGCCTCGTTGACCAGCGCCAGAACCTCTGCTAATTCCATCTACTGTCCCACGTTGCTTCAAGCCGAATTGGATGCTCAAAGTGGGATTTTGAACGCCGAAGAGAAGGACTATAAGACCGCTTTCTCATACTTCTATGAATCTTTCGAAGGATTTAATTCTCAAGATGACGTGAAAGCTATTGTTATCTTGAAATATATGTTGTTGACGAAGATCATGTTGAACTTGATCGATGACGTGAATAACATATTGAGCCATAAAAACGTAACCAAGTACCATTCCAAGGACATTGACGCCATGAAGTCCATTGCGTTGGCCTACTCTAACAGATCGCTCAAAGAGTTTGAAACGTCCTTAGTCACATATTCCACCGAATTGAAATCGGATCCAATCATCAAAACCCACTTTAATGTGTTGTACGACAATTTGCTAGAGCAGAATTTGTTAAAGATCATTGAGTCTTATAGCTCAGTTGAATTGTCTTATATTTCCAAGACCATTGGCTTGAAATTGCAGCAAGTGGAAGGTAAGTTATCACAAATGATATTGGACAAAGTATTTTATGGTGTTTTGGACCAAGGTAATGGCTGGTTAATTATATATGACGAACCAAGAAAAGATGCTTCCTACGAAGCCTCGCTAGAATTGGTCAAGAACTTGTCCAATGTGGTTGATTTATTGTATGAAAAAGCATCATCTTTGAATTAAGTATAGATCGAATAAATGAAGAATAAACTACTAAATTGACAAATTCTAATAACGAATTAGAAACACATTCATCAAATAGTGGTGAAAATCAACTCTTCCATTCGAAGAGTGGGTATTTTGAATGATATCTCAGTCATAGTATATCTTGGCAATTAAAAGCTGAAAATTTCATACTTTGCTTGAAGTAAGCTTGTCATGCTTCTATTGAAAGCATCCAACTCTACGTATCAAACGGTAGCCTTGTCAGCCATTTATAGTTCATCTATTGCAATATTATCGAAAAAAATCAAATCAATCGATACGATAAATGGTTTACGAAGCAGAATATATGAAAAAGAGATTTATTACCTCTAACAGGTCAACAACCGTGGTATGATTTATACATTCATTTTAAATCATTACTATCAGTTAGTTCATTTCTTCAACTTCAGTAATCGCTTACTGGTTTGTCAAACTTATTCTGTAAAATACATGATGAAGTTAAGTAAGTGCTTACGCTTACGCTGAAAACTTAAACATTGGGCTATTAAACAACGTTTGTCACTGTTAAAAATTGTCAGTATTAGATAATTTTCTATATTACATACAATATACTTAATATTGCTTTTCACTGGCAATGACAAAAAATTCGCCTGAAATCACCAAAAATTCGGGTAACCGGCCACAATCATTGAAACATTTCAAGTAGTCGTTCTCAGTTTCATTAGCTATGTCGTTGATAATATTGTAGGCACCCTTGATAAAAGACCAATCCTTGAAACGAGCTATCTTGAATATTTGCAAAAGCTCTATTATTAAATAAGGAACGTAGATCGTTCTGAGCTCTTTAAACACCTGCTTGTCTTGAGAGCTCACTTCGGAAGAAGCAAGAAGCGCATTGAACCAGTTGGCTATCAATTTGTTCAAGGTTTCGATGATGGTCTTGATAGTGTTCTCCACCTCTTTTGATTCCCAGGAATGGGAGGATTTTTGAGTCAAATCGTCTTGGGTTCCCAAAAACTTTTTCCAGTCGTGGATCAAGTTCAAGCCTGCTACAAACTCATCATATTGCAACAATTCCTGTTTGCTCAGGTCAGAAATATTGCCATGATACTCCTGGTTGGTAATGGACTTGGTGTGCACCTCAATATCGTAGTTTCGAATCAACTGCTTAAAACTCTTCCCTTGTGAGAACTTTTGAAGCGTGGCGAGTCTTCCACTGAGTAGAAATCTTCTGATTATAGTCAATGTTGCCGTGATAGAGTCTTCGTACATGTCGTTTTCATAGAACCATTCAACTGAATGGTACAATTCCGAGTCCACGGCGTCAATTTTGTCCAAATCGTCTTGGATAGTTACCGAAGCCTGAGTCTTGTAGTGGTCCTCAGATTTCTTCATGGTTCTTTCTACAGTGCGACGAAGAACATTTACCAATTTGTTTTCCTTGGTGTCGTCCACCACAAGAAGATCGTTTTCGTCCACCATGAGAGGATGGGCGAGCTTTTTGGAGATTTCAAGCTGTTTCTGACGTTCTTTAGCGTCGGTAATTGACGACAAGAGCAAAGCATAGGTTTCTCTGGCATCCTTTTCGTCGGGAATGATAGTGATATATATAGGAATGAGCTCGGTAAGCTTGTACTCCGAGAGTTTGGAGATGTAGAGCGTGATGATGGTAGTTAAATCAGAAGAATTAACAAGCTCATTTTGTCCGGCAGAGTCTATAAGGAGTTGGAATATTGAAAGATGGGTCACCACCCTCACCAAATATGGCTTGATTTCCACCTCTTCGTCTAATGACTGGATGATGTTGTGTAGTAATTCCGAAACTTGGTTGATCATGACTCCACCTTGGATTATACGGAGAGGATGGCTGGCACTGCTGGCAATTTTCAGGCCCGATTTCAGCAAGATATTGAGTACTTCACCGATGGAAGAAACTTGTGGTTTGGGAATAGAAACTGGTAATGTTTCGTTGAGTTTGCTGCTGATAAACTGTTCGAACTCGTGCTCGTACAACTGGGTCAAGTAAAGCAACAAGCTGTCTTCCCAGCTGCCTCTACTTTCTTCTAAGTTAAGGGCGATATCGCCACCACTCAAGAACGAATAAATAAGTCTTTCATACTGATTCAAGCTGGTTTGCTGCGACAACTTGTATACTGTTTTTTTCCACATGGACTTGTGTTTCAAGCCCGAGGCCAAAGGCTGGTCGTCTACATCCATGTGGTCCTTATCTATAATAGGATCGTAGTAGTCTTGTGTGGACCCAGCAAGGATAAGCCCCAAGGTGAAATTACCCGTATTATTGGCATGCTCTACTGCTTCTTGGGTCTTGTTCGCAAGTAAAAGGTGGTAAATAATGCTGAAGTTTTTGGAGTCTGTACTTTCGTCATCAGGATGAATTTTCTTGTTTGATCTGAGCGGGGCATCAGCATCCAAATACTGTACCAAATTAGCATTGTTTGAGCCTTGTCCGGCCAAGATTCCAATGTCTTTGTTCTTGATAGCCAGCTTGGTTTTGGTCCATTTTCCTTGGAAATCTTCGTGGTCGAGCTCCAAATCGTCGGAGTATGAGTTGGCTTGTAGCCAGCTGATGATAAGGGTAAGCTCTCTGATCCTGGGATTGCTTCTGAGCCAGTTTTCTTGCTTGGTCGACAACGATGAAAAAGGGTATTCTGGGAGAAGTTCGGGCTCAATCGAGTTGCGAAAACTTGCCAAGATTTCCACTAGGTTCCACAACTTGGTTTCCAAGTCCCAGTTTTCAAATTCTTCCATCAATTTGGCGTCCGGCTCGGGCGCTACGCCCAACTTGTCGGCCGCCTCGATGGCCATTTGTGCTGCAACGGACTTGAACTGCGACACGATTTCAAACGGGTTTTGCCTGTGGGTTTGAAAGTCCTGAAGGACCTGAGCAAACTGTGCTTCAATCGACATCTTAGCCCTTGTTACTTTCTTGTTACTTTTACTATAGCACTAGTAGAGTGTTATTGTTGTTTTGAGGCTCACGTGAAGAGTAGGCGAAGAGGTGAAGGAGTTCTCACGTGACGGAGACTCCCCCATAAATCTCCCTACCACATAGACTAGTCAGAACTACAAGGAACCATGGCAGATATCGACCCTAGCGAGCTCAATTTTGATGACGAAGACAACAATCCATTCCCGCATCAAGGAATAGCCAGCCTTATGAGCCAGAGCCACGCCAGCACCTCTAATTCCGGCCCTGGCCCCGACCCCACTGCCAGCGGCAACCCCCCAGATGACGACGATGATGGCTCGATCTTGTTGTACAATGCCACATCCAAGTCGTCCGATGCACGCAGCGCTACAGGGGCGAATGGATCGAGCAATAATGTTGCCAAAAGTGCGAATGGCGTCAATGAACTAGGCGATCTCTTTCATACAGTACAGATCAACTTCGAAAGCCGGGTCAGCAAGCTCTTCAAAACTCCGGGAGGAGCCAAGATCCAGATCACTGAGGCGGGTAACTCCAACGAAGGTATGAACAACTCGTCCAAAAAGTACATAGTCTACACCATCAAGCTTATCAACGTCCATGACGCCAACGAAGAGATCCAGACCAGAAGAAGATACAGTGATTTTCTTAGTTTACGAGAAGTGTTGACAAAAATATTTCCACTAGTGATTATTCCACCTATTCCCCCTAAAAATTACATGAACATGAACGTCCTAAACGGGTTTGGCGCGCAAGGCTTGGGTAGTGCGGGTGGTAGTGGAAGTGGCAGCAACGGCGGAGCCAATAGTTCCAGCGGCTCCGGCAGTGGTTCTGCCCCCTCTGGTGTCAATGCTGCGCTCAGTATACACGGAACAGCTACTTATTCATACATAAACTCAACCCATCTCGCCAAGAGCCGGCTTATCGAGCACCGCAAACGACTTCTTACCAATTTCCTCAACAACTGCTTGGAAATCAACCAGATCCGCAGCTTGGAGTTTTTCTCCAAGTTCTTGGATCCCAGTTCCAATTGGAGCGACGAAGTGTCGTTGATATCCAATCAGTTACCCAAATCAGTATACCAACTGGACCCTGAAAACGGGCTCAGAACCGACGCAATCTATGCCTCACTTCCTAACCCTTCGAGTGGACACATGGGATTCTTAAAAGACAACAAGAAGAAGCTCACCAACAAACTATTGTACACTAGGCACGAAACTGAAGCCACTGGTGGTTCATCAGTGACGGAGCCTACGCCCCCTACAACTAGCGAAGAAACAGACATCATTCTCAACACATTGGATGACATCAACAAGAAAATCATGGAAAACTTCATCGGACTTTCCTCCGACTATACCGAACTAGGTACCATTTTCAATTCTTTCTCTTTGGTGTTGGCAGATACCACGACCCGTGACCTCAAGAAGGGCAGTTCCGAGGACGAGGTCAAGCTACATATTATATTTGACAAGATCGGCCAGGTATTTGACCGGTCGTACATCACAATCAACTCTCTCATAGGCGACTTGGAAACCAAGTTTTCCGAGCCCTTGGGCGAAGCCGTCCAGTTCAGTAATATTTTGCAGCATATCGCGCGGTTTCAGCAAAAAAAACTCCGCCAGAAACAGCTTGTTGATGCGGATATTAAGATTAAGCGAGGTGATTTAGAAGAGTTGCTACGGTTGGAAGAAAAAAATGGTGAGAATGTTGAGCCAGCCAAAACACAAAGTGGTCCTGACCAGAGCAAAAGCAAGTTCAAGATGTTTAGCATCAAAAAAATCACTCAGTATGTGCTGGATATCATGGACCAGAACCCCGACCAGACCCGTAAACAGAAAATCGGGTACCTCCAGACCAAAATCAAGACCTTGGAAAGCTGCCAGAACATCATGCTACAAGACATCTCGTACATTGCCGACGAAATTAACAAGAATTTCAAGCTCTTCCACTCGAAACAGCTCCGCGCCATCTACCAAATCTTGATAAGCTACAACCGGTTTTTAATCACGTGGGCCAAGAAGAACATTGATATTTGGGAGGAGGTCCGCGAGGAAGTATCCAAGCTCTAACTCTATGTATCCAATAAATACTGTACTATCGGAGGCCCCCATTCGCCCGCACGCTTATAGTAGGCGATATCTGGCGGGAACCCGCGTATGGCGCCCGCAAGCCGCTCGCACACCTCTGGACCTTCGTTTTTGATCTGGCTCATTGGGTGCAAATACGTGCGAATAGTGAACACAACGGCGCCCGACTGCGGCAACCGCGTGAGCACCTGGCGCTCGCTACGGTAGTGAACCTGGCGGTCAAAGTCTAACGAGGAGAACTCCAATGGCTGCTGCACAGTGTCCTTGGGCAAGTTGTGGCCCTTGTTGGAGTCGTCGACAAAGTACTTGTCGTGGGTCTGGACCGAGAAGTTGCTGCGGGTAACAAACAGACCGGGCTGGATGCGGTTGAAGAACCGGTTCATCGAAAGTTTAAGTTTCTCTTCGTAGCCCGGAACAGGGTGGTGTACAAACGAGAGAGGGGTGTTGAAACGGTGCTTGGGATCAAACCCGGCCGCGAATCCGAAGAGCCCGGCCTTGAAAAAGTACTCGGTTCCGTCTTTTTCGTCCTGGCGGCTAGGATCCTTGAGAAGTATGATAAAATCCTCCTGAATAGTGTCGCATATATACTCAATGTACGTTTCGGCCACGCGCACATCGTCGGTGGCTGGCATCGCCAACGGAATAGTTTGGTCGCTGATCAAATTGTGCACCGTTTTTCCCTGCCTCGCGAAGCAGGTGGGGTACTTGTCGCACATGTATTTTACCACCACTGAATAAAACTCCTGGATCGCCGGAATCGCTTCGGGCGTCACAAATACCGTGCTCGCGCGAATATCTTTTTCGGGGTGCTCTGGATGGGTGTTGGTGATAAGTCTTTTTTTCTCACGAGTAGTTTCCAAGTAGTTTGGTTCGACCAACAACCAGTCCTGTGCATCCAAATTACGGATACCCATGGTAAGCTTGTATTCGGCGTTTTTAAATGGCAATGATTTAAGGGGCGGGGTTTGGTCCCACACAAAGTCTTTTTCAGGCTTGATCACTGGCGCTACATACTCTTTTGTCTTGTAGAACCCGCTTTTAGCAGATTGCGCGGGGACAGCCTTCCGCTTGATTCTCCGCTTACTGACAATCGCCACCGCAAAAAGAACTACCACTGCCCAAGCAGCAGTACTGGTATTCCCTATGCGGGACCATGCGATCAATTGGTCATAAAGTTGTTGTTGTGCTTGCATTACCGACCCGAAAATTTCGAGATTTGGGACTTTTTTCACTGGCCGATTTGGTAAATCGAAGCGCGATAAGGATCCGAGTCAAGTGATCGAGCGCAAGTATTTAAGCACTTTATATTAAATGATTTATACGTTTATTTGATTTATATAAGAGTCTAGTAATCACTGGATCTATCGGCTGGCAACATCCTAGCACAGCCAAAAACCCAGTCGGCCATTTTACGGCGCCAGTCAGAAACTCGCCAGAATCCTTTCTTCTAACCAGAATCCTCTCTCCTAACTAGGCAACTAACCACAAATAAGCTTGTTCAATGTTCTCTTAGCTAGTACTTACCCACCATTGTGATTGTAAGCGTACTAGTGGTCTCGAGATATTTCTTACCGGCTGCAAATTCACGTGACACATCGCCTAAAAATTTCTGCTCATCTATACTTCTCTACTCCACGGCATGTCGATATCAATCTCGTACCTCACCAAGCACTTGGGTCCCGATGCCCAAGCCCTGCTCGCAGTGGACCTTGCTGTCAAATTGCATGAAAACCCTGAGAATGTTCATGCTTTGTACGACTATTTAGACGCCATCGACTTGACCAACCATCGCGATGTCTACGACAATATCCGCAGCTATTTCTCCAAAAACATATACGACCCCGATTGGACCGACTACGAGTCTGCAGTAAAGTACTTAGGTCGTGTTCCCGAGCTTCGCCACGACATTTTGGCCCAGATCACTGCCACTTTGCAGTCGTACATCCAGTCCAATGCCAACTGGTTTATTCCTGAAGTAAAGCCCATTTTGAGTGGCTATACCGTCCAATTGACCGAGCCTGTCGATACTCAGCCAACAGTGGACCTCCATTCTGAGCTATCAGACACTCTTTTATCTCTTTTGGACGTCTTAGAGTACCTTTTTATGCACTTGCCTGATCTCGAGAATTCTGCCTTAGACGCCAGCCTCTTGATGTTACTCGCCATAAATGAGGAGAAAATTGCTGCCAAAGTCTCCAAACTCTTACGCTGGCGTATATCCTTCATAGTCCACCACACCACCGCCAATTCTCAGCACGTTGTGTGGGACCTTATCTTTAGCTTGTACAACACTAACGTCAAATCCCACCGCAGCCATGCTTTTATCTTTTGGTTAAAGTACCTTAACGATGCCAGCTTCGTACCTACACCCTACTTTAACCAGTGCATACAGCAGAACCAGTACTGGGAGATCTTACAAAACGGGCTCACATCATCGTCTCACGAACACCGTAAATTCTGCTTGTCGATATTGCAGCTTTCGGTAAAACGAATTGACGTGCCACTCAATAACTCGTTTATCTCTTGGGATCCTTCCAAAAGGGATCAACAACTCTTGCAGTGGTCTCGTTACGTGACGTTGTTTGAAATTTTGGGCATCGATACTTCATTGCACCAGGCCGAAGCAGGCTCCAAAGATATCGTGCTGCTTATTGCTCCCGACTCGCTTATTCACCCATCATGGGGCTTCTGCTTGTTGTCAACTGGCTTCAAGGCTAGTATGGACTCTGTGCGTAAGTTTTCTTTAAGGCTCTTGCTCTCAATTCCACCTGAAAACTTGTACCTTTTGAAGAACGGCTTGCAGTTTTTGGAACATATCTACTTGCCATATGCCATGCTTGCATCCCACTACGTAGTACGTGCTGTTGATGGGGTCAATGAGTGTGAATTTGGCGCTTCTATCACGGCCTTTATTGCCAGCGTTGTGTCTAACTTGAATTCCGAAGAAGAATATGCCCAGGTGGTGGGCGCAATTCTCAAGGCATTGGTCAACCTCAACGACTCGTATGATCCTGCAAGGATCTATGTTACTCAGGGTATCGTAGAGGGTCTTGGTGACCTTTCTGTCTTGTCATTTGGCACCCACGAGCACCTCCTTTGCAAGCTCTTTGAGAACACTTCGGAGGGTGAGTTGTACGAAACTTGTTGTCAGACATTGAACTTGAAACTCTTGGTCCATTTCAAACACCACCATGAGCGTTTTCTCGAGACTTTGACCCGGTTTGTTCGTTTCAATGGCTACTCTGTTTTGGTTCGTAATTGGAAACTTTTCAAGGACTACTTTGGAACCACTTCTTCTGAAACTCTCTTTGGTCTTCTCGATAAGGTTAATGAGGATTGTCGTGTTCTCGTGCTTGCATTGCTCGACGGCCAATTGGCTGACTACTTGTTGACCCAGCCACTGCTGTTGTTGGTGAAAATACTCGAGTCGGGATTCCAATTGAAAGCTTTATCTCACCCAAAGGTCGTAGAGAGGTACCAGCAAGTCTTCAAAGATGAAGCTGAAGAAACATACCAGTCGCTTTCTCGTGCTGACTTCACCAATTACCAGCAAATTGTCCCTTCGATGTCTCAGCTCACCTCCTTATGGACTAGTATTACTGAGTCTTTGGACTCTACTGACTACCACACCCTTGTAGTGGCCGCACAGAAGCTTCGTCTATTCAACAACCTTTCTCGGTATCACCAAAAGTCGGTCTTTTCCTCGTTCGAGCCTCTCGTGTCTCTCCGCTCCACTTTACTTGCCAACACAAGCAATCTTGCAAAGACTGTGAAAGACTTTTACAAGCTCAAGGACGAAATCTTTGGCCAGTATTATGTGATGTTGGAGATTGCTTCGTCCCGTGGCCTTTTCGAATACCACAGTTTTGGGTCAGTGGTAGGGCTTATGAATGCCAGCTCTTCACAACATGATGGTAACTACGCCATGGTCAAAACCATCAACAACTATTTGACAAAACACCTGGTTTCCGCTGACGACACCGAAGAGATTGTCAGTTTCTTGACGGAAATATGGCTCAACTTGGACAGTTCAAGGCTTCAGCTCAACCAAAAGGAACTTCACGTCCTCATAATTAACTCGATGTTCAATGCCAAGGTATTGTCAGTAACTTCAGAAAAGCTTAGCTATAACTTAACTACTGTTTCTCGTTCTATCATCAGCAATTCTCAAGGAAGAAGAAGCTTGTTGCCTGCATTGACTCGTAACTTGTCGTTGTTCCAGATTGCATACCCTCAAGCGTTCGAATCCAGTCAATGGATCGTGGAGTTTATCATCCGCGCCAACATTATGTTCCAGTTGAGAAGCAACGGGTTCAAAATCGAAGCTGTTATAGGCAAGTTCTATGATCGTAATATCTCCATTGCTGATTCAAATCTCTACAAATCCATATACGGCCCAGACGAGATCAGCTACAAGGTATATCTTGTGGCCATTGTCAATTCTATAAAGTCTAGGGCATTTGCTCATAAGATATTGAACTACATTTTCGATAACGAACGAGAATTCTACTTTCTCCAAGTCAACAAGTCGACTGATGGTTTGGAGGAATGGACCAGAATTCAACTCTTGTCCATAATCGTCAGTCTAGTAGACAAATTGGACTTAGATGACAGTCACTTAGAGATTTTGTTGGGTCTCTTGGAAACCGATCCTAGTCCGTTGGCTCGTGTCTATGTCGAATGGATCATTTCTTTCAACTTGGTGTCTAATTCCAAGTATACTGACCGCTTGTTCGATTCTCTCATGAACAACTTGCACTCTTTGAAGCCATCTGTAGTAGCTGCTTACCAAAGAATGTTATTCTTGATGATTCAACAACAGACCGACCGGGCCAAAGAAACCGAACTTCTTTCCAAATTCATGACTATCATTGTTCCTGGAGCGACCTCCAACAAAGCCGTCACCCGTCACTTTGCATTGTCGTTATCGGTATCTATCTACCAAGAAATGGAGCACAAGCAGCTTGCTCTTGAGCCATACCTTGCTATCATGTTGAACAACATGTACAAATCGGCCGTCAAGTCTGACTCGTACGGTCAGTACCGTAGTGGCGATGCCTTGTTGTGGGATATCCATGCCGATTTGACCTTGGTTGGTGTGTCTGGAGGGGTTTTCTTGAGACTCTCCGACAGAGATGACATCGATTTCATTCCATGTGAAACCTTCGTGGAGCATCTTTCCCAAGATCAAATTCTGGCTTTAAAGCATCCAATAGGTGAAAACTGTAAGGATTTGTGGATCAAAGAACGTAAGGCTCCTTCCAAAACCACCGAAACAGTCGAGCTTTTCACCCACTCGCCCTTGCAGACCAAGAGTGGTGCCTGGAACACCATTATGGATGTAGACGTTACTGCTCGTGGCCACGATATCACCAGAAGCGACTTGATCGTGGTGTCTTCTCTTGTAGAAAAACCTCCTAACTTGGGCGGGATTTGTCGGTTGTCGGATGTTTTGGGAGCAGGCTTGTTAACCTTGAACGATATCAAAGTCAAGAACCACGCCCAATTCAAGAGCGTGGCTGTCACTGCGGATCAATGGATGCCTATGGCCGAAGTCAAGGTGGACCAAATTAAAGACTTTTTGATTGAAAAGAAAAAGGAAGGATACACTTTGATAGGTTTAGAGCAGACCGACAAATCGGTTGAGTTGAACAATGAGCTAAAGTTTCCAAAGAAGTCGTTGATCTTATTAGGAAGAGAAAAAGAAGGTGTACCGGGAGATTTACTAGCTGAGTTGGACATGTGTGTTAGTATCAAGCAAGTTGGTGTGATCAGATCTATGAATATTCAGACTGCCACGGCAATCATTGTCCATGCCTATTCCACCCAGCACTGTTAATGTATAGTAGTATTATAGAAAAGTAATTGAAGAATCGTCATATATGGAAATTCTCAGTATCTCTTCTGTCTATTTTCACATTATAGAGGAAATCTATAAAGGGTACCTATTAATCAAATTAATGCGGAAGAGATTAAACTATCGAATTATCCTATTGTCACTTGATATAACTGATTAATTATACGAAATTAGAATTGTATGACTACCTCGAAGTAGTAATATCATACCCTTAGATCATATCGTCTCACAAATATTCGATAAATTATACTTCAAAGTACGTACATTGTTGCACTGAAGATTCAAATAGATCTTTCCGATTACAAACAAACACCTATCCAATTCAGCTTATACATTGGGCTTCAATATTTTTCAAATTGGTATGGCTTTGAAAAATTCATGGCTTCATTATGGAGTATAAAATTGCTAAAGTATAGGCAATTGTGTTACATTATATCGTGTAGATTAAAAACTACATATAAAGTGAAGCACCTTTAGACTCGGTTATTCCATATCTTATCTATGTATAGATGTAGAATAGTTTAGGTGATAAAATGTATTGATAGGTGGTTTCCTGTGGAGCAGTTATTCTAGTGAAGAGTAGTGTTGGTGGTTCAGTGAGTATTATTGAAGTTTGAGGCTAAAACGCTATTCCATCGTCCAGCTCGATCAAAATATCCAAAGCCTTCAATATAGTTCCACAGTATTTGTTACATAAAGCAATACTATTGACCACGGCCTTTTGGTCCAAGCCCTTGAAGTTGGAGTTGTTGGAGTTTGTGGCAAGATTTATATTGGAAATTGGGGTGATGACTCTGTTTTTGTTGTAACTCACGATGAGTCCATTTTCCAAAACCTGTTCCTCTTCAACGGAAGGATCAAATATAAGATTGGTCCCCACGTATCCCAACGTTATGAAAATAGGAGGCTGGAAATCGGACTTGACCCCCGGGATTTCGCCAATGAGCCTGGCATTGTCCCAATCGTCAGAAAATGTAGGCAATTCTGCCACCTCTTCATCGTTCACATCACTTATTAACAATGGAAGTTTGGTGGTTTTTAAAGCCAAGTATGAAGTCAAGGAAATTAGGGTGAGCGGATACGACAGATGGCTTATCACCACACAATCGATGAATAGTTTGAAGGAATATTTGGAGGTAAGTTTCAAGTGCTCCATGGGGAAGTTCTGCTGTAACAAATTGGTCAAGTTGAACTTGAGATTCGAGACAAAGTTGGAATTATCACGGAACCCCACCACATCCACATCGCACTCTATCAATGATGTTTCTTTGGTTGCGTTTACCACTTTTGCTTTGACACTCACAATACACTCACTACCATCCATAAGCCTTGTATTGGCAGACCCATTGGAGCCCGGCAAGAACGAGGTCTTGGCCTCCAAGGACCGCATTTGGTTTTCTGATCTGGAATCAGGACGAATACATGGCTGCTGTATCAATGACTCGTATAAGTATGACCGTTCTGCGGGGGAGAGAATCATGGTGGCTGGATGTATGGTGATGCAGATGAGCTCTTCGAAGCATCTTAAGTGATTTTTCAGTCACGTGGGATGGGTGGGTCTACACTGGAAGGAAAGATGAAGGTGGTTTCGAATACATAGAGAGACAACGATTGAGCTAAGTAGTTTCTAGCCCTGAACTTGTACACGCTGAGCCATGACACAATTCCAAGGGAAGTATCAAATAGGCACGAATCTGGTTACCTCGCTCTCTTGTGCACTTTGGGTGCAAATTTGTGCGCCCAAAACGAATAGTAGTGGCAACGGACACATCTGAACAACGCCATTACAATTTCACGAAAGATACAGAAAAAGAGACTGGGATATACCTCATGGCCTCATCAAACCCTAAAAAGTACAATTTGACTACCCTTCATTTGTCCCTCAAGTACAATCTCTCATTCACCCTCCAAGACTTGAATTCTGTCCAACTTTTCTTTCACCTTTCTTATTCCATACTTTCATAATTACTCTCCTACACGAACAACACTCAACCTTATATCGTCGTAGGTGTCCCATGTATAGGCCCCTTAGCTATGCTCGTGCTCCTTACAATAGTTTACATGCACACGACCATCACATGACTGTTCATCAAGAAAACCAAACATTAGTTTACCGCCAATACACTCTTCTACATCATGTCTGCGTTGTTTGGACAGTCCCATACAGGCGACCAGGCCCTTAGAGCAGGTACACAGCCCGAATGGTTTCAAAACCAAAAGAAAAGAACCATTCCAAACCATCTTGCTCCCAAAAAAAAAACGGGCTTCCACATCAATCCTTCCTCCACCAACAAACCCGCTTCTACACCAGGTTCGAGAAGAGTGACATCAACATCGTTTTCCAAAGAAGCGCCTCAGTCGCTAGTAGCATCTAAAGATCAATTCAACATCTTGTCTTTTGGACAACAACAACCTCAACCGAGAAAAGCCATCAGCGCTGGCAGCATATACGATCGTAACGGCAGCATAGATACCTTGTTTGATAACAGCACGGTTGATTCATTGAGATATGATGACACCATCACCGAGACAAACGAAGATTTTGGCTCCGAAGATTTACCTCCCACCAGATCCATATTCGACTTGAACGATGAAGTATTGGTCTCGTTGAACAAACCAGCACAACAGATTGATTCCTTCATAACTAAAGATCCTAAACAATTCACCAACGTATTTAATAGAAGTGATGCAAAAGACGACTTGAGCGCGAACCCCACCGCACAGGAGAAGCGGAAATCCATCAATACTTTGACCAGTAACGAGTCGGCTGTATTAGTGTTTGGATACCCCGAAGCGTTGGCCACCCAAGTGTTACAATACTTCAAGGACTTTGGGCGCGTTTTGGAAGATTTCGAGTCCTCAATCCAGAATTATACTCTTGTCAATACCACCAGTAAACAGGCGCTCGTGCCCATTTTCTGCGGCAAGAACTGGGTCAAAATCACCTACGACAACCCCGCTTCGGCTCTTGATGCCCTTCAAGAAAACGGTTCGGTTTTCAACGGCGTATTGTTGGGGGTCATTCCATATAGTAAGCATGCCATTGAGAAATTACAAAAAAGAAAGTTGGAGGTGAGTGAAGATATTGGAGGCAATGGTGACATCAGCTTGTTGGGATCCACCAAAGTAGAGAACACAGCCCCAAAAGTAAATGTACCAGATGACGGTGCCGCACCTACTGACCCGGCCACCTCTTCCTACATAAATAGGCTCGATATCAAAGACGGGTCGCAGTTCTTTTTGAAGTCGGAGGACCAGTCCAAAACTCATGGAAACACCAATGAAAAGCCTTTGGGATTTTTGGGAACATTATCCAACTTTGTGTTCGGTTTCCATGAATTGTAATAGAGACTTTTTCATAGTTGGAATGTATAATACTAGAATTTAATGTTCTGCCAACCCACTGTAGAGAATCTATTCAAATGATGTAATGAGTAAAATTTTTGAGCGAGATACAAAGAGAATAACTGGTATTGATGATCTCTTATGAAGTGATCTTTCTTGATATATGTGTCAGCCTAAGAACTGATATACGTCACGATGGTCAAGACAAACTATCATTATGAGCATAATATTTGACAACGATCTAACGACTGATTATGTGAGAAGAAGATTCGATTTTCTATAAGTTTAAACATTAATGAAACCCCGGGTGATCACGTCATCGAAACGTATAAAGTGGGTAACTCTCAGCTCTTTGTACTTTCTCGAAAAGATAGTGGTACGTAGGTATTAGAATTAATTGGAATAGCTCCTGGCGTGTATAAATAGTGGTACAATTCTCTCTCCTAGTTTAATCCCGCAAGTAACATTAGTATCACTATCGAAATACATACTATAAAACCTAACAGTAGTTTGGTGAATAAAGTTTCCGCTTTATCACAAATTTTAGGATGGTAATTGTGCTCTTTGAGCGATGTATTACATTCTAGTATTATAAAGGTTGGGCCAGTTAAAATTCTACGTTTGGTGACTACGCAATATTAATGGGTAAAACGGATGGTATACTCATAGTGTGAACTATTCCTAGTCTGTTGTTTATTTAATTAATTACTTCCACCTTTTGGGTGACAAAGGATTTTTCACAGGTGATGGGGATTTGAAGGGTGATTGTGATTGATGGTATTTTGTAGGAGAAGGAGAACGTAACGGATTTGTAGGTGTATTTCCAAAAAGATTGTTGGTTGGGAACAATCCTTGTGAAGGATGGTTAAGTTCAAATCTGCTGCGCGCTACAGAAGGAGATGCTATCACTCGTATAGGACTTGGCGATCGTCCTAGACTAGTCTGTGAATGCGATCTTTCTCTGAAGCTTGGCGTCATGCCATTTAAGCTGTGCTGAGAGTTTCGTCTCTCTCTATTGAGAGATGAAGACCGGGCAAGAAATTTGTTAGGACTGGGCGACCGGCTCGGTATCGAAGGGTGGTTTCTATACTCATTAACTCCAAATGAAGGTGTTTGATGGTCTCTTTCGGGTCTTGTTCTAGATCTAGAGCTGGATTGTCCTGCGCCGGCTCTATATGGTGTTGACGAGGTATACCAGCTGCGGTCGTCATCACTGCCATCTTCGTTATCTGTTTGTTTGAAGTTATCACGAGTATCAAACTCGTGGTAGCCATCATTTCTGGTCAAGCGAGATAGCTGCTTACAGAGCTCGTGGTTCTGTTGCTGGAGATTGTCGTAATCGGAGCGTAACTGGTTGAAATGACGGTTGGGGTTATTCACAGAGTTGACATCAACATATTGGGGTTTGTAATACTCGTCAGAATAGTAGGTATCGCCGTAATCCACCACCTGGTTGCCCTTCACATCATGAGTCACCCAAACCCTCAGTTTATTGAAAGCGTATGGCCTTATATCGGTCAAGATTGACGATTCCCATGGACCCCTTGTTGCATCTATAAGAGCGTCTTTTTTTAGTACGGATGTCTTTGGTTTAACAAACTTGTTGTTATACTCGCTAAACATTTCCTGATAAAGTATTTGCTTATCGTGAAGTAAATCCAAAAAGTTTTCGATGAAAAAGTACAATGTCACAGATACACTTACAAGCAAGAGAATCACGTAGAGTAGCGATGATTCGAACGCATTGTAGGTGTGCACGATGTACAATGTTATTGGGTTGAGCGAAATAAAGACATAGAGCGAGAACTTGGAAGGGTCCCATACGTTCAACTGCCATATTTCGCCATCATCCACGTGCTCGCCACCATCTAAATCTACTGAGGTATCGTGAACGTCGGTTTCTTTGTCAAAAAGATAGCTTATTATGTAGTTGAAGCCAGCAGAAACGTACGATATAGACTCGATCGACGACTTGATCACCGACGGAGATTTGGGTTTGGTCTGGCAGTAAAGCAAGCCGTAGTTCTTTTTTTTGGTGATGATGGAATAGGTGTTCATCAACATTATCACGTTTATCAAGGAACTGACTATATTAAGGAGCCAGATGATGGATGTAGTGATGGTGGGGCTCTGGTGTAACTCGCCAATCAACTGGCGGTTTCGCTGGCTGAGAAATGAGTTTTTGATCTGCTCGTACTGCTGATAGTCCGAGCTGAAGAGAATGTTGCTGGATTTGGAGTTCATCGACTCGAAGTAGCTCAAAATTGTCTTGATTACGAGGCTGCCCGAAATGAGTCCGACCCCTATCGGAAACGCCAACGACCCCGTATAATCGTCCCAGTCGATCGAGAGTCTGACCTCATTGAGATAGAGAATGAGATCAAACGGAAATGCCTTTACTTTTGAAATCAACAGCATCTTTGCTGGCTCCGACATCTTCGATCCTTGGATCCATAAGTCAAGCCCGATCAATTATTTGTTTGTTTTGGAAACTCGCGTGTTTCTTACGTAATGGCTAGATGAGCGGGTAAAGTAAACATCGCTAAGAAAGTACAGCATCATTAGTTAATGAAGGAGTGTTGGTATGGAGGACCAGACTATACTAGCCATGCGACAGAAGAACCAGGTGCTTCGTGAAAGGTTGAGTCGTTTGATGAGCGAGGGCGAGGGCAATTGGACGACGGTGCACCATTCCAGAGCCGAAGAAGATAAGGAAAACAAACAAAAGTACTTGAAGGACCTCCGAGAAAGTGTGGAGGAGATCAAAAATCGACAGTTTGAGTTACCCAGTAGAGACAAATACCTATTTAAAAACGATGAAGCAAAGCACGCTGCCGCTGACGTGGTTCCTCACCCTGCACAAGTGCGAAGTTACGCGCCAATTGAAGCATCTTTCAACGACGACACGATCGACGACTACGAGCCAAAAAAGGACGATTTGTCGCAGCGGCTAGCACGCCAGGAGGAGACCATTGCCCGTTTGCAGCAACAGGTAAGTCGTGAAACCAAACTGAAACAGGATCTTATAGAAGAGTTCCAGAAACGAGAAGCCGACCAGTTCAAAGAGTACCTTCAAAAAGTAGTACATACCAAACAAGAGTATCAGCAAAGGGAGACCAGACTCGTGGAGCAACACCAAGCAATAGAGCAAAGGCTTAAGCGACAATTGGACCAGGCACTTGTCGATATCAAGCACCACAAGAGTGCCGCCGGTGCTGCCAACATTAGCGAATCGGATCTCAAAAATACCTTGCGTAGCGTTTCGCATAAATTAATAGCATACAAGTCGCAAATTCACGAATTGCGCTCCCGAAACGAAGCATTGATTTCCGTCAACCGATACTTTGAGAATCGCGCGAGAGCCCTTCCACAAAGGGCGAGCCCACCAACAAACCAGCATCCAATTGATGAAATCGAGTATAAAGGTGTGGAGGCGGAAGCTGGTTACTTGCACCGGCCCTTCGACCTTAACGACGACACCGACGCGCTTATTCGCTCCACACCCAATTGCAACCCATCAGAAGACAGTACTACAGCTCAATTGATCAAAGGAGAGATAAGTAGTATCAGAAGAGACAATAGCGGTGCAACTTCCCAACTAAGAAAATACTTTACAATGGCTCTTTTCATCCTGCGACTAAAGGTATTGGCAGCGGCTCGGAGCAGGAGGGACCAACGATTAAATAGCATTGTGTATAGCGATTTGGTTAATACGTAAATGAGTATAATGCAACCATGGGGCGAGCGCGCTCGAAACCAAGACATCAGAATATTTGGTCTGGACGATAAAATGTGCTACTAACCGCAATATGGGGCCACCAAGGCTCGCGACGGAATTTCAAAGGTAGGCGGGCGGTCGCTAATATCGAACAACACGGTAGATAAAATAGGACCCGCCTCGACCTATACGAATCCCCCATACGAAGCCGACCGCGCAATATCGTCATCCCGCCACCCTATCTGCAGTGGACACCGTTGGTAACCCGGAGGACTCTCCTTTCTGCCGTCATCCCTTTGCTCGGCTGTATCCGCACAATGTGCCTGCATGGTAGCCAGCGCTCGCCTAAAAGTGCTGAGCGGCTGGTGCGACAACTACGTCATACCCACCAGAAGTTCTAGAAGCACTTTTTATACATCACGCATTCTCGGACGCTAGCACAATAGGAAAATAGGATGGTTGAATAGAGAGCGGCAAGTTTATAATTACACAAATTAAGCTATTTGCTAATTTTGATCAACCTTTTTTCGAAGTTGTACGTTTGTATTAATATAAAAGACTTTCTCTTCACGACTATCGATCCCATCATTGCCAGTCTTCATTTTTTACAAAGCATTTGCAGTTCACCATGTCTGCTCTCATCAAACCAAACACACTACCCCCCAACATCAACAAAGTGTGTCACATAGAAAACCTCTCGCTTTTCGACTTGATTGTGGACATCAGACCTTACAACAACTATTCGCAATCACACATCCGAAACTCCATCAACATTTGCATCCCCACCACCCTCCTCAAAAGATCGTCTCTAGACCTATTCGGCATCTTGAAGTTGGTCAGTATCCCCAAACACTACAAAGACCTTCTTTTGTCGAAAATTTCATCTTCGCCGGATACCTCCAATAACAAGCTCAATGTTTTGTTTTATGATTGCAACTCGACAGAACGGAAACTCAGCCCAAATTTGATCAAAACTATCACCAAATTCAACCAATTTCCTGATGCATTCGACATACACTACCTCGACGGGGGGTTCCAGGCAAACTCTTTACAGCCTCCTTCACCCCACAAACGAGACTCCATGAGTCTGGCATCGGCTACCGACTCGGTCACCTCGTCTCCTACAACCACCAATAGCACCTTTTCTAACAACCCAATGGAATCAAACGACGATCTCATCGAACATACCAGTCCTGTACCCGACTCCCCACTCGTTGCAGTTGAAGATAACAAAAATTGTCTTTCGGGATTCAAGTTGCCTTCAGCTACCAACTACAAGACCAAATTTATCAACTCGATCAAGAAGAACTCTCTCAATCTTGAAGAAATCAAGGATAAGCAACCATATAGCCAGAACTATCATTATGAATTCAGATATCCCGAGTCTTACACCCACAAAAACATCAGGGAGCTTGCTTCTTTGCCCAAATGGCTCAATTTTGTTGGAAACTCCAACCAAGAATTGATTTCAAACCTTGAGAAGAAATTTAACAAGATCGAAAAACTGGAAAAACTCCGCTTGAATTCGCTTGTTTCTTGCTTTGGAGATGAAGGTGGCAGAAGATCACATGTGCATGGTAACCCCAATATATGCAGCACACCATCTTCGACTGTTTGTACTCCCAACAGTTTGTGTCCCGACTGCGATGAAATCAGCTACAAAATGCCCAAAGGTATTGAGTACGGTTTCAAGAATAGGTACAACAACATCTGGCCATACGAGCATTCGAGAGTGAAACTTGACACCCCTTCGGAAGACGATTACTTCAATGGTAACTACATTGACCCTGGCATAATTCTTCCGTCCAAGTTTAGCTATATTGCTACACAGAACCCGCTCAAGGATACGTGCGATGATTTCTGGAAAACCATTAGGAGCGAAAATATCAAACTCATTGTCAGTTTGGACAATTCGCCGTTGGTTTATTTAAAAGATTCCAAGTATGTTTCAAGCATTGAAGTCATTTCCACGACTCCTTCAACTGTGGTCAGAAGAATCAATGGCGATGTGTACCATTTCGAATACAATAAATGGCCCGATTTTGGAGTCCCCGACGACTTCGACTCCATCCTAGCATTGATCAGCCTTAAAAACAGCATGTTTCAGTCCACCATCAAACCTGAAAACAACAAGTTGATTGTTCATTGCTCTGCCGGTTGTGGTAGAACAGGTGTGTTCATCACCATCGACAGTCTTATCAATAGCATAAGCATTGATAGAGAAGCCACTCTCAATGCATCGAAAGACCTTATTTATAGCTTGGTTCAGAGCCAGCGTAAGCAAAGGTTATCGATGGTGCAAAACTTGGACCAGTACATTTTCTGTTACGAGTTTTTGCTCTACTATCTAAACAAGATCGATGAGTATCAGGAAAATGTGACAAAACCCGCATTTTTGCCCGAGACTCGAAAAGAAGTCCAGCAAACGACCAATGTCAAATCCGAAACCAACGATTCGGGAGACTATTTCCTGGGCAAACGATGCTACACTAATTTGGTCAGATCCAATTAGTGTCATCGTATTCATTCCTTTAATTCTTTTCAATTCTAGTCGAACTAGTTTCAACAGCTCAAGTTGTAAATAATTCATATTTCAAAATAATTTAATCAATGAAGTAAACAATTTAAAATGTTTTATATAAATGAAGTAGTCAATCAAAATGATCTACAAAATCAAAGTAATTGGTATTTATAAAGCTACGAGCTTAATTAATCGTCAAGTCGTTAAGTAGCTCCAAGTTGCAAAAAAGAATTGTTTCATTCAGCGTAACGTGTAGTTTTTACTATTTACTGTCTTCCCAACTGGTGATAGTCTCTATGGGTAAGCCAAATACCGGGTTCAAAGGCTTGGTATAACTGACTTCATTGGACGTGTCCGCGTCAAATCCGTAGGCTAACACAGATTTGCTCTCTTTAAGCTTGTACCTGTGTTCGCAGGTACTCAATCCGCAGAGAGCATAGTTGGTATGATAGAAATCTACATGCTTGCCCGGCTTATCTCGAAACCCTCCCAACTCAGATTGCGAGCACCGCAAAATATAGTTATATAGGCCGGGTCTGTCAAACAACGGGGAATGGCCCAATGCTGTTTCGAGTAGCGGGAACAACGCGCCTATCCAGTGGCTGTAGCACGCGTCCACCAATTTGTTTGTACGACCACTGAGGCCACCTTCTAGCGAGTATTGTCGCAGCGCGCACCACCGCAAAAGAGCGTGGATGTCAAACGACGCAGGCTCGAAAAACTGGTCCGTATTACGGTGGAGGAGGAAGTAGCTGGCCAACGCACAGAAGGTGTACCCACCATGGGCTTCGGTGTGGGGGGTCCCCGCAAATCCGCCTTCGTAGGTCTGGCACAGATTGAGCCACGCGGCGGTGTTGGCGGTGAGCTCGGGCGTGGCCACGCGGAGCAACGAGCTCACCACAAGCACGCAGTAAGTAGATCTGGTGTCGCTCTCACCGTTGTGGTGCATGCGAAACCCGCCCTCGGGGGTCTTGAGGGACATAAACCACTTGTATAGATTGGGAGTGATTCGACGTAACAAAGTGTAGTTCTTAGACAAAAGGAGCACCAACACCCCAGCATAAGTCGCAGCCGCATGGCCGAGCTGGTTGGCGCCCCCGGCAATTCCACCGCGACCCTCATCAACCACGCACCGCTCGATCTTGTCAGCTATCAACTGGGACAACTCGGGGATGGCGAGGTCGGTTTCCGGCGGGAAGTCTACGAGACAATACGAATTGTACAACCAGTAAAGCATCCATGGGTGGTTTGCGTCGAGCGTGGCGTAGCCCAGCGGGAGCTGTGATCGCAAGCATCGCTGGATATATTGAAAGTGCCTCAGAAAGATAAACTCGGGTTGCGGATGTTTGGCATAGCTCTCCAATATAGCTTCTTCTGTTTGATCCTGGTTGTCGGTGGTGTCTGACTGGTACGAGTCGACGACTGGATCGATCCTAGGCACAAACGCGGCGTTTGGTTCGCACTCGCGTGAAATTAGCTTTACAAGCTTGAGCTTGTTGGTGTAGTTGGTGGTGTCGACCATGTCTTCGTACTGGTCGCTGTCGTCGTCCTCGAGTGGTTGAGAGATGGATGTTCTCTTTCTGCCTAGCAACTTGATAAGATACGACACTTTGGTTGCGGTAGCATCGTCTTCCATCTTATACCTGCCAGTGTGTTTGAGTCGTTACCACTTTCGGGTTAGGCAATGAGTGTGCGAAGAGAAAAGAAATTTGGCATCAAGTGGTAAGACAAAACCACCTGGTTGTATCAACACATTTGCAACCTCACTACCAATACTCCCCTGCTTATCTATACTACTCTCCTCAACACTACTGACAATGGATCATCTCTCTTATTTATCTATATTACTTTCTACTTGGGGGCAATGCCGGAGGCAACTTTGGCAGCTTGGGGAACTCACGCACGATAATCTCACACTTGGCCTCGCGGCACAAGTCTTTTTTGTTAAAGTACGGCACCTTGGATAACAACTCAAGACCGCTCGAGCGTTCCAAGGCCTCGACAGGTACCTGGAATTGGGTCAATGGCGTCGAGTTGGGAATCACCTCATTGGGCAACACAAATGCTCCCACGCTGATATCTTGCAGCCCGTTTTTCTCACCCACAATAAGCTTGAAAAAATGCGTGGGCACCGCGATGTTGGGAGGAGACCCGATCACTTCATAGGTCACTCTGTACTTGTCATCGGCGCCTTTCTTTGGTAAGTACAATGGCCCGGTCAAGATCCGCACGTTGTCGTAGCTCGAAGTCAATCTACGGCCAAAATCCTCGAAGTGGGCCCAGTAGTCTCTGTTGAATCCCTCACCCACTTGTGGAGCGATGTTGGTCAACAAGAACGTTTCGTTCATGGCCTGCTGGGCAAACTTGGCATCTGCAGCAGGCGCATTGTGGCCTCTGTCGTATCCACTTCTGAAGTAGTCTCTCAACCTGGCTCTAAACTTCTGAGGGATGTCTTCGTCTTCCTTGAATACCGAGTTTTTCCGGTCAGCCACGGATGCTTTGAGCGACTCTTTGGTGATGTGCTCAACTACCCAGTAAGGGTTACGGGTAGCACGGTCGTAGCAACTTACAAACTCCTCGTGGTTTTCGATATCGTGGATCGGTCCGGGAAATCCGAACTTGAAGAAATCCTGAGGCCTAATGCTGCTGGGATCAAACGATCCAACTGCCTTCCCATTCCCATAAGGAACAGGCACAACTTTATCGCTAGTCACCGTAGCCGTGGGTGCCGAAGACCTGCCCCAAAAAAAGGAGGCCACCCCGATCGTTCCCAATCCCAATGTATTCACAAGCACCTTAGACATAGTGTAATTACGGTTTTATATGGTTGTAGCTTGACAGTTATATATATATACGCGAGTCTTTAAATTTTGCACCATGTGCGCAGAGGATCAAAAGCGAGTGCTAGGATGTTACCAAATGGCTAAACACTACCAAAAACCATGCATATGTCGCAAGGCGCGGTCATTGACTAGCCCGTAGTGGGCACGTCGCCGTTTTTGAGCTCGAAGGTGGCTTTAAGCACTTTTTAAAGAGGCTTGGAGAGGCGATGGGCTCGATGAGGATAAATTTCGCATTATTTGGCTATTTGTTTCTATTTTTCCCCAATTGTTGCATTACAGACTCTGCCCAAAAGCATAATTGACCCACATGTGTCGAGTTCATGACGTTACTAATTTTATGAGTCTATATCTCTATACTACTCCTTTTTCATTTTGGCTTGTTTGTCCTTTTTTATATCCAGGATCAACTTGATCAATCCCAAGAACACAATTGAGCCAATGGGGCCAAGCAATGGCAAAAACACAGCCAACTTGTGTTCACTTGGAAAGTATGCTTGTTGCACCATTTCCTTTTCGAAAAAGGCCTTGTCGGCATATTGGGCCGACTGGGATGACAATTTCATGGCCAGTTTGTAGTCTTGGGCCGAATTCAAGCTATTGATAGCTTGGTTTATCAATGTGACCGCTTGGTGCACATGGTTTTTTGTGAGTTCAGGAACCGAGATCTCGCTAAGCGATTCGGTCAATTTTATAAGCGAGTTCAAGCTATCCAAGGATTGCTGAATGTTTTTGAGAAACCGAATTCTGGACAAAATATCGATTCTAATGCTGGGCGATTTGGGCGTTTCATGGAACCCCAACAACTTGAATAATTGAGACGTAAATCCTTCCATAACTGGCAACAATTCGGACTCGCTGATCTTGACCGAAGCTAGCTGAGCGGCGTCCTTGTTGAAAATCTTCACGCCTCCCCATTTAGGTACAATGAATGAGTCAATGACGGAGTTTTCGATGTGGACTGGCACAGAGTTGTAATTTGATTCAGGAAAGTACATCAAGAAGTTGATGGTAGGACTGATATCGTGCGTTATCAAGTTCCAATCTCCAAAGTTGATGAAAGTCGACAACGAGTCGGCCGAAAGTATCAACTCGGTGTTGTCCTCATTGGGTTTTGGTTGCGACGTAAGCTTGGAATAGTACTGTATCTGGGTACTGATGGAAAAGTTGGAAAAGTGGCTCAATTTGGCCATTGCTGGCTCGAGCAATTTGATAGAGTCTTCGATCTCCCACTCCACGCTCTTTCCATTCTCTACGAGCAACGAAAAAACAATATTGTAGTGCGGCGAATACGGCATGACCACGTCGTTTTCGCGCTTGGCGTTACTGGTTCCCTCAACTAACTTGACCATTTCTTTGATTTCACCGCCAAAAATATGTTCCAACAACACCATAGTCAAAAACTCGTTTACCTTGAGTGCATTGACGGTGGCAGAAGTGACCACCAATTTGGTTTCCTTGCTGAAAGGCGATATGTAGAATGACTCTACGGCATCAGGATCCACCTGGGTGTCCCCGAACTCGATTTTGACCACATAATTGTCGCCAATGTCGATGTCAGGCGTACGTCTCTTAAGGTCTAAGGCCCAAAAGTGCTTGAGCTGGGGGTATTTCAAGTATAATGTAGCGTCCAACGAGGTCTGGGCTGCTGGAATAAAGTGTTCGAGCGCAGTCGGCACATCAATATATATAGGTATGCGGAAATGGACGTTGTGGATCAAGTGGTCGCCTATGTGTTTGATCTCTTCCCGGGGCAAGTCTGCACGATAAATCGTGGTGGTGGATTTGAGAAGAGGGTACCCAAGGAAGAGGACCGTGAAGGCCACGATTCCTACAATCACTTGTCGAATGGTCGTCACTCTGCTCTGCTCCTTCATTGGGTTTGGAAATGAGTTGTTGGTTCTCAACGTGTTTATATGATCGTGGTGTGTGCAGGAAGAGATCTAGCGAGAGAAGAGAGGGAAGAATCAGAGAGCCACGAAAGAAGAGATCAGAGAGCCACGAGAGAAGAAAGAGAAGTGATATGAAAGGGAGTAACGGCGTGACAGCCCGTACCGCCTGACAAAGACGAGGTCTCAGATATTGGCGTACAGAGCCGAGTGACTGCAGCTCTTCTGACGCTGTGCTCTGTTGCTGCTGTGTCACGTGCCGCAGACCTCACTGGCGTATAACCATCACTGAAGACTATACCACTACGTTTTTTGCAGGCCATTCATGTTTAGAAAAGATCCTCAGCCCAAGGCGTCGGCCAACATCAAGAATTCCGATAGGAGAAAACTTATTGAAAATGTCTGTAAATTGTACCTGCTTCCTCAAGACAGGCTTGAAAAAGACGCATTAAACAGCTTGGTGCCGGTTGAAACCAAGCTTGCCACCTTCAAAAGCATCCAAGGATATTCGGGAAGCATCTACTTGGACGACAACGAGACGCCGCTCTGGTTCAAGTCTCGCGATTCCCAAATATACCCCTCACTATTTACGTTATGGAAGTGTCCCTACGTAGTTCCGCTCATCAAGACCCACCCACATGTCATTGAGATACTAGCGGGCGGAGCCGATTTGATGTTGCCAGGAACCATTCCTCCGTTTGACCAGAGATTGAAAAAAGGCGTGGTTGCAGGAATTGTCGACAGTGCGAATCCTAGTGTAGTGAGGGCCGTGGGAGTGTGTAAATTGGACGTGGCCTCCTACGACAGAGTCATCGGTACTACTGGTGTAGCCGTGGAGGTGTTACATTGCATGGACGATTGGTTGTATAAGATGAACAAATTAGTCGATATCCCTGTACCGGAAGAGGTTGACACCCGCTTGCCATTGATAGAAGAAGTACAAGAAGAACAAGTGGTAGAACAAGTTGAAAGTTTGAATCTTGCCGAGACTGCAGTGGACGAGTCCTCTGGGCCCACTGAAGCTTCAGATGATGAGAAAGTCGAGTTGAAGGTGGAAGAAATCGACAACTTTTTTGTCCGATCACTTATCCAGACCATCGAAACTGAAACGATCGAGTTGCCTATCAAAGCCTCCAACTTCATGTCGTCGTACATCTACAAGAATCTTCCTGTTTTGGACCCTAGCTACTGCAATGTCAAGAAGACATCGTGGAAAAAAACAGCCAAGTTCCTCAAGGCCATGGACAAACTCAGCTACTTGCTGGTGAAGGGCAAGGATGATGATCTTACCATTGTAAAACTCATGGACTCCAAAAACCAGCAGGTGGAGAACTTTGTGACCCACCGTACGATGGGATCTAAACTCGCCAAAACTCCAGAACCCACTGCGTCCAAGAAAGCGAACGAGCTTTCGGTGGTCAATCTCTACAAACCCACCAGCAAGTCCAGGCAATTCTTCAACCGACTCGAGGAAGACTTTTCGAAAATGTATACTGCTGCTGAATTGAGGCTGTTCCTTGAGAAATATATCAAGATCCGCGATTTGGTCAATGAAAAAGACAAAAAGACCATTAGAATCGATGATGATTTGAAGGCTATCACTGGACTTGGTCCCGCAGCCACTCCAAGAGATAAGGTGTTCAAAGCATTACTCACCAACTGCTCTCCACATTATCAGGTGATTAAACCGGGTGAGATTACTGGCGTATTTCACAAGGGTGAGCCTCCAACTATCAAGATTGTGAGTGAAATGAAAATCGGCCGAAAGATCATTACTAGAGTATCCAACTTCGAAACCTACCATATCAAGCCTCACATTCTCTCTGACGAGATGAAAGTCAAGTGTTCTGGCTCCTCTACTATTGGGCCACTAGTGCTGAACCCCAAGATCACTGAGGTAACTGTTCAGGGTCCTCATGGAAAGTTGGTGGTGGAAATGTTAAAAGACAAAGGAGTCCCAAATACTTATATTGAGTTTGAGAATAAGGTCAAGGCCAAAAAGAAGAGATCATAATCAAAGAAACAGAAAAGATAACCTTATGTTAACAATGATATAAAAAATGGTTCCTGTTTCATTGAATAACGACAAATATATAGAACGAATCATTTATGGCCTAAAATGCAAGACTATCACTAGACCTTAATCTGTGACATAGCTAAAAGTAGATAATAATTTGGTTTCAATCCGTATTTTATATGCTTTACTGATAATAAACCTAAAACCTTGAAATACAATCTTTTGCAGGATTATCAACCAAATAGGTAACTAGAAAATTGAATGTTTTGTTTTATTTTGGGTTTAAGCAAAGACTATATTTTTTGTCAACTCGTCAATTACTCTATGTAAGTAAAATACCGTATAATGGTGAGAAATGAATAATGAATCAGGATCGCTAGATAACGATCTCAATGATGTTTTGAAAAGGGCCTGCAGTGACAAATGCTGATTTTGTTTGGTTATTCACGTTCAAAGTTTGAGCTGGGATTCGCCCAGGGTATATATGAGCATTTTTGCACTGGCTGATATTGATGTAGTTAAGTGGAGAGCATCCGCTCAACAACGCATCCACGCCTGCTCTGGTCACACGTATACAGCCGGTCAATATCAACTTTTCCAAATTACGGAGGTGTAACGAAATGGCCACGAGTGAAGAATCACTGACGGCAGATCCACAGAACGAAAGGTCCAATTCCCGAATGTTGGGACAGCCCAAGCACAAGACTTCAACGGCGATATTGGAAAGCGAGCAGCAGAAGTTGAGATCAAGGATCTCCAAATTACTGGCGGCGTTGGCTAAGGATATGATAGATTTGTCGGTTAAAAAAGTACAGTCTTTAAGCGATAGTTTTTTCAAGTTGGGAAACGACCGGTACGTCCAGCTCTGAAAGCCCTGGTCGGTGATGGTGATGCATCGCGTGAGGTCAAGACTTTCAAGTCTCCTGTTGGCATGATGGGCTATGTGATGCATGAAGTTGTCGGTCAAGTGCTTGCAGTAGCCCACGTTGAGGATCTTTAGATTTTTGCACCCAATCTGTTCAATAGCTGGGTCGTCAAGAGTCGGGCTACGCGACCTTTTGAGTGTTTTGGAAAGATTGGTGTTGTTCTCGTCCTCGCTGCTGGCATCGTCGTCAGCATCCCATCCAATGAGTCTTTCTAGAACATTGTCTCTGACTTTTCGACAGTTTGACAAGTCGATTTCTCGCAAGTGTTGGCCCACACTAGGCACCGTCAAGTCCATAATCGACATGGCGCTGACTTCCCAATTGCTTTTCATGCGAAGCACCTTTATGCTTCCCAGAATGCCAATCTCGTTGACCATATAACTGAAACCTTCATCAGTGATGTGGAAACAATTGGAGATATCTATTATTTGGGGTCTTGAGCCGGTGAAGTTACAAATGGCTTTGAGACTCTTGTCGTCGATTGAAGTGTTCCAAGGAGTCAAGTCGAGTGTTTGTAACAAGTTGGGCGCCATGTAGAGAAGCTGTCTCCATCTACGGCTCAACATTGTGAGTTTCATCAATGCTGGCAACGGTAAATAGCTGAAAATCTTAAGCAATATGCGTTCGGGTAATGGCCCATTGTTGCTGAGAACCGACGACCTCCTTCTGCCGTTGCCGTTCGACACGCTGGCGAGTCTTATACGCTTGCTATGTGGCAAATACTGGAAGATCGACTTGCTGCTGGGCAAATTGGACTGGAAGTTTTGGAAGTGGTCAAGTGACGGTACTACTGGATTTAAAGGTAACGAAAACTGGTCCATTGCCCTTTGCAGCCCGTCGACCCTTGTTAAAACCGACTGTTTCCTCTTTTTGTCTGCCGTGGATTTCGTAAACAGGTTTGTGTCTACTGTACTTCGACTAGTGATGCTTGAGGCCGCCGACGATGTCATTTCATGGCCACTTATAGGTGAAACCGACCTAGAGTTGGCATTCCTTTCATTTGACATGTTAAAGTCCCAGTTGGGTGAGAACAACGACTTGTCTGGTTTGTGGCTTTGAGGATGTTGCAATGTGTTGGCCGGTTGGGCTGGTGCTGGCTTGTACTCTTTTGACTCTGCAAACGAAGTAGGACTGGGGCTTTGTGATATCAAGCAGGGGTTCAAATTGGCTCGAGGCTCGCCCTGCAGTCCGTTGATCAAAAAGTTTATAGATAACTTACTATCTTTGGCAGAGGCGAAATCATTTAGCTTGTTACGTTCATGAGCCGTTTTCTTCATCTCTTCTACAAAAGCAGGATACTTGTAGCACAACCTTTTTAGATTATCACTTTTGATGACCATGAGTTCAGTAGAAGAAACTGACCTGATACTCTTGCTTCTGGTGGAGCTTTCGCTTTGGTTAAGAAACGTCAAGAACGACATTTCGCCAAAGTACGAGCCAGACTGGAGCCGAGCCAACACTGTTTCTGTGATTTTGCCTGTGGATTCGTCCGTGATGACATCAATAATCTCGACTTCTCCATTATTAATGAAATAAATGTCTGAATCGGTGTCGCCCTTGTGGAAAATGTACTCGAATGCACCAACATGGTGAGGCTCCACTTCCAAAGCCACCTGGTGAATAATGCTGGATGGAATATTTTGGAACATCGGCAAGTTCTTGATATGGTCCTGGATCGATACAGAAGCATCGACGTTGTCTCGACTTGTTGGACGTGGAAGAGCCACGCTGCTAGATCTGGAAGCACACGGACAAATAGACATACTTGAGTCTCTCATCGGTGAAGGGGCGACCACTATAGGAGGCAAAGAAGGGCCAGGAACCAACGAGGCCTGTGAAGCAAGGTGGCTGGCATTGATGGCTTGGTTGGAGAGAGGCGGTAATGTAGGTTCAGACATGTCACCAGGACGTGGTATCGGTATTACGGGAATAGACCCGTTATTAAGCTTGTAGCTTACATTGGAATGGTCATACTTCTTAATCTTCTTGTCAAGCATGGCCAATCGTTCCTGGGCCTCGTCTCTGATTCGTCTTTCGATGAGCGGATAGTGTTTTAGTACCGTATTCAAAGCATCGCTTGTTAGCACGCCCACCAAAATCCTTGTACGGGCAACTACAGTGGCTGTGCGGCGCCTGTTAAACAAGATCCCGATCTCGCCAAAGTAGGTTCCCGGTGCAAGTTCGGCATAAACTGACTCACCATCGGTGGAAGTGACGCCTACGGTTCCCTTGAGAATCCAGTACATGGACTTACACGGGTCGCCCTTCTTGAATATGTATTCCTGAGGATGGTATTGCATGAGGGTGAGTTTGGATGCTACCTTGGTGTGAAACGACTTGGGAGCGTTGCAAAACAACGGGAACGTAGCTAAGCGGTTGAGAAACTCGGGTGGCACGTAATTGTGGAGGTGATCTGTGCTGTCGGGGTCTTCAAAAGTGGGATCATCGTAGTCATAATCGTAATAATCGTCGTCGCCGTTTTGAGTGGGCGAATTCGGTTTAGGAGAGTCTGCGGCACCTTGTGCTGGGGAGGGGTTTGGCGATGTGGGTGTGATGGTAGAGGGCTTGTGTCGTATTTTGCCAGGATACTCATGGGCATCTATATGACTGGGTTTAGCGCTGGGGCTGGACAACGGCGACGGGTTGCTGGGAACAAACTGGGGATTCCACTGTCCATTTTTCTTCATATTAACATAAACACAGACCAACGACTGACTAACAGAAATATACTAATGAAAGAAAGTTGTTTTTATTCGGTAGTTGTTCGGTGAGTTGGTTGATAGTCGTGTGGTTGTGGGTGGTAGTAAGTGTTATCAAACTTGATTGCGCACAGGTGGGAATGTTCAATATATATGTACTATACAAGTGCGGAATGCAAGTGATCGATTTCCGGTAGACAGTGCGGCGAGTCAGCTGTCAAGAAAGAGAAGAAGAGTCGATCGAGAGAGAAAAGGTTGCAGAGACCTGCCACATCTGCGAAGGCCCATTTCTTTTTGAATTACACTGCTATGAAGAGTAAAGAATCGACCCATTTATCGAGCGCAACAGTGACTCTGGGGAACAAGATGGAATTCGTGGTAAAAATATCAAAAATAGCAGGAAAAAATAACCCCGGAAGCAGTGCATACTTGAGCGCTTTGGAGAATATTTGTGGATATTTTGTGCTACCATCTAACACAAAAAATAGCGATGGCCAAACAATACAATGCCCCGTGGCAATGCTCTGGGGTAGTAAATGGAATTGCATTGTGGCTGGTGCTACGATCCCGTGACAGTAGCCCAACAGTACCTACAAATCCTATGTATTATCCCAAATCTATGGACCATTGACCGATTCAACAGAATACTTACCAATTAATGCTACACCTCGGTCTATGTGGTTCCTTTGAATTACCCCTCGGCCAAGCCTTCGTCAGCCCCTGAACTGTCACACCGAAAAAAGAATTGGTGGTTTGGCTATAATTTTGTTGAGATATGTTTATTGTGCAAAAAATAGATGATCCTGCACAGTACCCTTCGCTACATGAAAGCGTTTCTTTGTTTCTTCGGAAGCAGATACGGTATGTAGCGTTCGGCACCACTGGTAGTATTACTATAGTTAGCACCGGTAGAGGTGCGTAATGGATCTGCCAAGTCTGGGCAGCGAAGATCCCGGGAAAGTCTTGAAAGTTCTTGGAGGTCTTGGGAGTCATAGATCGCACCTTAAATCAGTTCATTTCAAAGACCGGTCATCGCGCCAAGCTCTGTCTTTTTCAATGTCATTCCGCTTAATTAGCCGAATGCAACGTTACACTATGCGTGTATATGGTGAATTTAAAGTTGGCAATCTTAAATTGTGTCGTAATCTTTTCAAAAGATCGACAACACCAAAAGATCGGCAACGCCAACCCTGTTATCTATGCACTGACTCGCTTACGGCGGTTTGTCGAGTATGGTTTAGATCCTCGTCCCGCGGACGTTCTGTACGACCGTAGAAAGCGCAAGCGAGCGTTTGAACGTGCGATAAAACTTGCTCGGAAAGTAAATGACTCAAATCGCAGAGAAAAAAACGTGCATTTTTTAAACGTGCATCTTTAAACGTGCCCTTAAACGTGCATTTTCAAACGTGACCGAGAACTGTCACGTTCTCTCTCACGTGCGTCTTCGACTATGAAAAATTTATCAAGTTCGCCAACCTCCAGAAACTCTATCAATAACATGTTCAGAACTGCGATAGGTAGATCGGTCAGACCGACTAGCGGGGCCCTTATGGGAAGCATCCCCCACTTTCGTTTGTTTTCGCAATCTCAAATGGCATTCAAGCCAAACTCGAAAGACCAACAGAAAGAGAGTAAGAGGAAGCTCAAAAAGCAGCAGTTGGTCAAGCTTCAAAACAAAAAGGATCCTGAATCACACCCTCTTTACATGGATATTCCATTGGCCATGAAGTACTTGAGAGCTGCCGAAGTTTGTCAACCATCCAAAAAAACCACTGTTTCCATTCTTATGACAGTGATTCCTGAAAAAGGTTCGAAACCATTACTGGGATCAATTTACTTGCCCAAACCAATTAAAGATAACCACGTCATGATTTTCAGCTTACAGCCTGAAGTGGTGGACCTTGCCAAATCGCTTGGTGCCACCTATGCCGGAGGCTTGGATTTAATTGAAGACATCCAACAAGGTAGAGTCAAGTTAGATGCTCTTACTCATGCATTTTCAACTCCCGATATAGTAAAGGACTTGAAACCAATTGCCAGACAACTTGGTCCCAAGGGTTTGATGCCTACGCCTAAAAAAGGGACTGTTTCTGAAGACATTGAAGACTTGATGAAGAAATCGGTAGGTGCCTTGCCTTTCAAGCAGAAAGATCAACACTTGTCTATTCCTATTGGAAGATGTGACTTCAGTGACAAGGAAATCATTGAAAATTTGAAAGCTGCCTCACAAGCGATCTACGATTCACAACCGGTGGGTACAAGAAAGCCAAATTTGATTGGTCAAACATGTTTGAGTTCTACTATGGGACCATCCCTTGTCATCAACTTCAGAAACTTTTAATGCATTTGCTTATGAACCTGTATATATAATATAAGTAATAAGAACGATAAAAACTGTCAACTATCAGTCCTGCTAATGTGACTCTTGGCTCCCAAAGTAGATAATCCGGTGGCGGCACGTGAAACTTCGACTTCCGGCCACCTGGGTCACCAGTATAAGGCCTCAGAACATCGAGCATCATCGACTCGTATGGTCACTTTTAGTGCATGGGATGATAAAACAAGAGGCGCAGAGTGCTCGTGTCTTGCTTTTGGATTGTGCAGAGCCACCCCGAGCTAGTTGGATCAGGTTGAAGTTGAAGAAAAAGCCGGATCTTCTCCGGCACGTGAAACGATCAAGTGCCGGCTTAATACCATATTTCTTATGAGGGCCAGTAGTAACCGTTCATAAGAAGTTATCAAGTTGCCAACAACAATCCTAACATAAAAAGGCTCTTCTTCTCATGTGCTCGATGACTACCAGTAATTCTCACTAGCTAGTACAAATCTCTAGCTAGCAACAATTGCAGCACTAGCTTTTTACGTTACACCTGTCTTTGTCCTAAGATGTTTTAGACCTTAATATCATATTCCTCAATTAGCCAATGCCACTAAGTAACTGTCATTTGTACTAACTTTTTCCGGTCCCTTCTCTTTTGTTCTCTTCATTCTTTTATTTGGCTGCCAAAGTGCGACGCGAAATCATAAAACTACCAGATCGCTGCTAAACGAACTATACACTCACTTCAAGTCTTTACTTACCATGGAAACCATTTCAGTGGTGGCGACAAACAAGTTCGTGGGCTTGTCCGATGGGAATATACTCAATTGGTGTCCCGGTCTCAACCTACTCACGATATCCATGAATAAGACTTCGCTTTGGGTCTACCGGTTGAATGGTGAACGAGTATATTCTGTCAACAACAAGTCGCCCATCACGCATATGAGCGCCATTTATGACGGCTCGTACTTTTGTTTGGCTGGTGCCGATGGGCTTATCAAGATCTACGACTCAAATACCGGAAACTTGGTGAAAATCATCGAAAAGTCGTTTAGTCATGTAGACTTGATGCAGTATAACTTCCATGATTTCGAAAAGACCAAGTCTAGTAGGTTCAAGAACCTCTTTCATGTCGATATACTCAAAAATTTGCCTAAACTTACGTCTACGGTGCCATCCACAGCAAATAATGCTATTAGCACGCCCGAAGACATCTTGGAATTGGGCAACACCGCTACGTTGAACTACTTGGTCATTGTCGATTCTTCCAAATTACTGCTCAATTTCAATGGTCTTCTTACTGTCAGCGATCTCGACTTTCCCAGTGAAAACTGGCGGATCTTGGCCCATTTGGACACCAACGATCTTCTCAACCAGTTCTTTCTTGTTAGAGATGGCGACAACTTGATCGTGGCACAATTGTACAACGATTTGTCAAGTTCTGATAGAAGTCACTTGGTGGATATGATTTTAAAAATCTGCAAAGTCATTGCTATTCTCAACCATGTACGTGACAACTTGAAAACGCTAGAGACCGAAATTAAGCCATTTTTTGTATTGTACGATGGATACTTGGGCAATTTGCTTGATTCTATTCATGACAAAGGCGAAGATGCCCAATTTACATTGAGTCTCTGCTTTACAAACGCATTATTCACCAACCTTGTACCTGAGTCCCTAAAAGACTACTGGCTCAACCAGTTTGGTGAGCGAGGCTTCAACAGACTTAACAAGTTGGGCAATACGGTATACGATATGTGTCGAAATATTATATTCAAGGTGATGGTTGCATCGGTCGACCGATTGTTGGTTCTTCTTAACGACCTAAGAAGTTTGGGCCAATGGTTCAAAGATTCAGAAAACAAACTACACATGGGACTCAACCTAAATCTAATAAACGATGTCATTACCCAGTGCAAAAGTCTACTCAAGACTTTTTACAAGGTGATTTGGGATATTAACGACGAACAGAAAGCGTTCAACCATTTTTTGACATGGATAAAGCACGAAATTATAGACAAAATAGCTAAAGAGGACGACATGGCGTCGTTTTTGAGTCTGCCAGACAAGCCTATCTACAACCATGCAGAGATTATGAGGTATATCAACGACCACCTCTTTTCCAGCAGACTTTGGACCCACTTTCAAATCGACATTTCGACCAATGATATCTTAATTGCTAAAGAACCCAGCAAAGTATTAGTGAAGGAGCAGTTTGAGCTGTTGAGCACCAAATTTGGTGAAGGGGTCACTTCGTTCCAGCAGCTTATGAAGGCCAATTTGCTATTTAAAGAGAGCCCCTATAGTGTACAGTTTCCGCCCGACGTCCACGACTTGAAGCTCAAGTACGGAAACGACGCTGCCATATTGAGCGGTCTCTCTGAAGATAATCAGGCTATGAACTTGATGAGGTTTTCTACGGGTCCTGATACCGCTAGCGTGTCAAAAACTGTACGATTCTCAGGTCAAGTCGTCAGCTACGAGTTCAACACAGGCTCTCAAGTGGTGGTGGTGCTTCAAAAAGAAGGATCATTTCAATTGGTGCTCTTTGAAGTGGACCAGGTATTCCAAAGAGAATGCGATACATTCGAAGCAATTGCCTCAACAAAGTCGCTTAGCGGCATTCTGCTCGGTAGCCCCAAGTCGTTGGCAATCAGCCGTAATGATACCATTTCTTATGGATGTTTGTTGGACGCCAACAAGCAAAACTACATTGTGTTTGAAATCTAGTCGTAAAAGTTCCGCATCCAGCTCGTTTGGTAGTTGCCGTCTGCATCTATATAGTACTGCTTCGTGACATATCCCCGGTACCATTTACGTATGTTGTTATCGTTGGGAACCAACTGTTTCTGGCGGAGTCTCTTGCGAACCATGTTGCTGAGGGACACCTGCTCCAACAAGTGTTTTTTGGCCATGTACTTGTAAAAGTAGCGGTTTAAGGACACGCTGGTATTGGTGGCTACCTGGTATAGGTGCTCCAAGTCTTCTTTCCCTATCGGCACATACTGGTTAAAAAGATGTCGTACGGTAGAGATCTTGTCTCTGAGCATTCTATCCCTTTTTGCAGGATCTAGTGGCATGGCAAAGCGGTTGGTGGTATATACGAGTTCGAGCGGTTGGATTTTCACCTTGGAAAGAAGCGTTTGGTCGACGTGGATATGGTTATATCGTTTGGTGACTTGGGCCATTATGGTACTTGAATCGATGTTCTGGTCGCCATACTTCTTCACAAGCTGCAATGGTGGCCGTGTTGGCAGCACCCCAAAATGCTCTACCAACGATATGTGCTGTTGCTCTGATTCAATGCCTTTATGGTACTCGTCGGTCACTCTTTTATTGTCCGTGATATGGTCTATCAAGTGGACCTGGGGCCACACCGAGCGTAATTTGTAATAACTGATCTCATTGAATGTCTGTAACCAGTGCGGGACATCCAGTGGCTGCTTATATATACGGTCAAGGAGCTGCGGCACGGCATCGTACTTTTCATTTACCAATATCTCATCGAGCAGCCGGGCAAAATTGAGAAATCGTTTTGCAGACTTGTGTGGCGATGGACGCTGGAATTCCTGCTTGACAAGGTACGCGAGTCTCCACAATGACTTCTGGTCCAATGGAAGCCTTTTTATCCGCCGGCACAACTGTCTATACTGGTCCATTGGTAGCTTGTGTGTTGGTGGTCCAGCTCGTGATGATGAGTGTGTCACGTGAGCGTGTAACTTGATTTGCACCGTCAAAGTCGGTTAGAAGTTGTATCTCACATCAAATGGCTTTAGCGGAGGTAGTGTTGCGTAAGGTGCACAAGCTTGGGCTTATACCCAAAGTGATAAGGCTCTTGCCATTGATATCGTTTGGCCTTGCCGTATTGAGTATAGGATGGTTGTTGATGTTGCCCATGGAAGGCAACTACAGGACCACTTACATATCGGAAAACGCACTTATGCCGTCACAAGTCACGTCATATTTCAGGGAAAGCGAGTGGAATATTGTTAGAGGATACAGAGAAGAAATCAAACAGTTGGAACACGCTCCAATTCCCGAAAGATCCAAGCAGATCGAACAATGGCTTCAGGATTTTGGCTACTCCACCACGTACCACCAAAACCAATTTTTCAGCGATACGCTCTATGCCATAATGCACGCTCCGCGAGGAGATGACACCGAGGCTCTTGTTTTGACGGTTCCTTACGTCACCAGCGACCAAGAGTATAATGAAGGAGGGTTGGCATTGACCCTAGCATTGGCCCGGTACTTCAGCAAGTTGTCGATCTGGTCCAAAAACATCATAATTGTGTTCCCCGAAAACGCACACGTACCGTTGAGATCGTGGGTCGAGGCGTATCACACGTCGCTAGACCAAACTGCCGGGTCTATTGAGGCTGCTATAGTCATTGAATACGGCAAAAATGGAGACCATTTCGAGTACTACGAGATGTTTTACGAAGGTTTGAATGGTCAATTGCCCAACTTGGACTTGCTCAACACCGCCAATCTCATTGGTTCCCACGAACAGCTCAAGGCTTCTCTTCAGCATACTTCTCGTAGCGAGCTAGATAAAAACACCTACTACACCAGATTGAGAACTTTGGTCAAAGGCATTGTCAGTCTTACTCTTTCCGGTCTCAGCTCCAATACTCCCGGTTGCGAAGCCTTTTCTGGCTGGCAAATCCAGTCGTTCACCATCAAAGCCAAAGGCTCAAATGGTCCTGCTGATATCACCCAGTTTGGCCGTGTTGTTGACTCGACCTTTAGATCCGTAAACAATCTTTTGGAGAAGTTTCACCAGTCCTTCTTCTTCTACCTTATGTTGGCTCCTCAGCATTTTGTATCTATTGGAACATACTTGCCATCATCGGTGATGTTGGCCGTTTCGTTCGTGTTGAGCTCTTTGGGGTGTATTCTCAACAGTGGAGTCAAATCTGGCGCTTTTATCAGCAATATCACTACTATTTTGACGGTGTGGTTCTTGATAGAGGTCGTTGGCTTTACTTTGGGAGCCTTATTGCCTTTCTTAACCAATAATACACCCAAGGAATTCGAGGCTATTACTGCTCTTCAGATTCTCTATGGCTTGACCGGTGTCAATTTTGTATTGTCAGGCTTGCCTCTTGTCGATATCAAGTCCAAGTACAAGATCAATGAGGCAGTCAAGTTCGGTTTGATTTCGTTGTCTTTATTCTTCATAGCCATGTTGATCTTGACATTATTAATTGTGCATTTCTCATTGGCCTTGACTATCGGTACTCTCGCTATTCCTCTTACGTTTATTCAGCCATTGACAGCTTCTGCCTTGGAAGAAAAGGTCAGAAATGAAATCCAATCGGAAAGTTCTAAAGCTTTAAAGAAAAAACAAGACCCATTCTCGAGACTTATTGCGTTTGTTCAAGATAACAAGGCCCAGATCAAAATCAGTTTGTGCTTGTTTGTATCCAATCCGTTCTTTGTTATCTTTATAGCAGGAAGTTTCTTGGACCCAGAACTCGGGGCTGTTACTTTGATGAGAGGTTTGCTTACGTCGTGGCACGAACTACAATGTTGGACTTGGTTTGTGGTGATTCTTGGCTGGTTCCCAGCATGGTTGGGTGTTGCCGTGGCTGTTGTATTTGGTGAGTATGACGTAGACTATAGCAAGGTTATAAAGAAGATCAAGAACCAATAAGCCTATAACTTTTTAGCTACGTATTGGTCATTATCTCTTATAAATAGTGAAAGATATGTCAAGCAAACAATACAAAGAGTCTATTATAAATGAAAATAACCTCGAAATCTTGTTTAATAATGATCACAAACACCTGGATAACCAACAATTGAAGTGGGACACCCACATCAATCAACGACAATACTGATGACAGCTGGTTACTGCATGTAGTCGCCTAAAGATAATACGGAAGACCAAACTGAGATTTCACAGCCTATACGAGAGCCGTGCCGCTCTGTCGCATGTCGAAATTACAATGGCTAGGTCACATTCAGTGGTAATCTATGGCCAAGTCTAGCCGATGTTTAACCTGCGGTTGTTGTGCGGTTGTCTTGCGGTTGTCACAGACGATAATCAGACGGTGGGATTTTTGCAGGTTAGGTGCGAGACGTGTTTTGAAAAAAATCCATGTCAACAAAAAAACACGAAACTGATCCAAACGTTTGGGAAGTATAGCTGTTGAATTCGGGTGATATAGGCAATTTCTACAAGTCATTATCAAAGCCAACTAAGAGGTATCGAAATCACAATGTCATACAACTATTCTGTTGATAACAATGCCAGTTCCGCCGCTTTACGTAAACGTAAAACATTGAAGAAATCCATCAATTTCTCCATAATGATTATTGGAGAGAGCGGCTCTGGTAGATCGACGCTTATAAATACTCTCTGTGGAGGCAATTCGATTGTGCCTACGTCGCTGACGGTCAACCAAGATCCGTTCACCAAAAAATTGACATTAAGACACGAAAACGTTGAGTTGGAGGACAACGAAGGCCACAAGATCTCGCTAAATATCATCGACACCCCCAACTTTGCCAACTCCATCAACTGTGATGAGGACTTCAAGATCATCGTGGACTTCATAAGACACCAGTACGATGAGGTTTTGTTGGAGGAATCCAGAGTCAAGCGTAATCCAAGATTTAAAGACGGAAGAATCCATGTGTTGATTTACATGATAAACCCAACAGGACATGGGTTGAGTGAAATCGATATCAAGTTCATGCTTCACGTCAACAACTTGGTCAATATTGTACCTGTGGTCGCCAAAGCCGACTCCTTGACTGCCAAAGAGTTACAATTGAACAAACAATTAATCTTGGAAGATCTCACCAATTACGGCATCAACTTTTACAAATTTAATGAATATGAATACGAACAAGATTATATCGACGATGAAATCATTGAATACAACAAATACCTCAACTCGTTGGTGCCATTTGCCATCATTGGAGCCAACGACTATCAAGAAAACCCCAACGAAGATGAAGATTTATTGAAGTTGAGAGTGTTGAACCCAATAAATACCAAGCCCATCAACGTTGAAAACCCCGAGGTCAACGATTTCACCATTTTGAAAAACATCTTGTTGATCACCCATTTGAACGAGTTCAAGGAGTTGACCCACGACGTGATTTATGAGAACTACAGAACTGAAGCATTATCTGGAAAGCAATTTCAATACGTTGGTAATGGCAAGAACCGCGAGAAGGAGTATGCTGGTGAAGGCGAAGATACCGAAGAATCGAGCTACTTGATGAAGGAAGAACAAATCAAACTCGAGGAAGAAAGATTAAGGAAATTCGAAGAAAGAGTTCATCAAGATTTGATCAATAAGAGAAAGGAATTGTTGGAGAGAGAAAGTGAATTAAAGGAAATCGAGAAGAGATTGCTAAGTGAAGGTTTGAAGTTGAATGAAGAAGGTGAGGTGGTCAAGATTGAAGAGTAATTTTCCTTCATAAGTATGAATTCTTGTTTAATTTAATATATCAATATATAAATACATTTAGTTTGCTGAAGCTTGATATTTCACCACGATGTCGTCGAATTTGGAATTGAATTGTTGTATGTCTTGCACAGTAGGGTGTTCAGGGTCCACTGATTCCAATTCTTCAAGCAATTTGGCTACGTTTTCTCCCCCATTTGTCAAGTAATCGAAAGTGATTTGATTGGCAATAAAGTCACCGTTTGGTTTGGAACTCAAGGTCTTCAATTGGCCCAACAATTCTTGTGCTTCGGGATAGTGTTTCAATTGAATGGTCAACACGAACAACACGTTCAAAAGCTTGAATTTACCCTGGAAGTCGTCTTCGAAATCGGTCGACAATAACTCGTCATAGAAGTAGTATGAATTGCTTATGTTGTCAGTCTCACCTTTGATCGACAAAACCCACGACTCCAACACTTGATAGATAATGCTGTCTCTGGTGGAATCAGGAAACTTTTCAAACTTGGCAAACAACTTGGTGGCAGCAGTAAAGTTTCCTTGAGTCAAATATAATTGGGTCAAAACCAAGTATGGCTCCAACTCATTGAAGTTGTTGCTCTTGGACTCGATGTATCTATTCAAAAATGCAATAGCTTCGTCAATATCCTTGCCAAATTTGACCAAGTAGATCGAAGTTAACACTGCTTGGAGTTCGAATGTGGCCAATTTGACGTCATCGAAGTAAGTAGATTCATCCGTACCGAAAGACTTCAAGTCGTCCCAAGCACTCAAGAGCTGGAAAAGCTGTTCGTTGTCGGGAAATTGGGACTTTCCATTTTCAATGAGCTGAGAAGCGTCAAGTTCCAAGGCGACGGTAGATCTGATTTGAAACTCCAACACTTTCAACTGGTTTTCGGGAGAAAACTGATTTAAATCATATGACCTGACTTTCTGGTGCTGGTTTGTGTAGAACTGGTTACGAATGGTGTAAAGCTCACCGGAATCACTAAAGGCATCCATGGTTGGTAGTGACGTTGAAGTTGAATGTTTACGTGGCGGTGAAAAGTACAAAAGTGCCGCGAAAAACTAAAGTACGTTGAAAACGGATTACAGGGTCGCGGGAAGTAGAGACTTGAGTTATTACCAAAATAGTCACTGCCTATATAAGTTCATCTTCTATGATTAGTGCTATTTGTATTTATTTGTATTTATTTGTATTTATTTACCTGCATTTCTTATCCTGTCCCATGCTGACTTGGGCTCATTCTTTTCACTCTCGCCGCTATCCTCCCTGCTACTGTCGCCAGCGCTCGCTAAATCAATACCGCTCTCGCTAGCGGCGGGAGCGACACCGTCGTTATTTTGCAGCCTATCCACAAAGCCATTGGTCTCCCTAATTTTATCCCAATGGTTTGGTTTGTGGTCTACTGGAGCATTTCCTTTCTTGGGTGGATGATAATGTACTTCGTGAAGCTGCTTGTTGGTGTATGTCCTTGGATCCTGTATTATGAAACTTGGATCCTCAGCGGATTTTCGGAAGTAGACGTAAAACAATCCTGCCTGGTGGTAATCCATGGCCTTCCACACATCTACCTGGCGAGCAGCCACTTCGTCGCCTCCTTCCAAGTTCGCGATTTTTCTACTGAATTGATACTTTGCGGCCTGCTGGTTGGCTACAAGCAAAGACGTTAATCCCAACATAAATGAAAGAAACGGGCGGTGAAATCTAGGTCTGAGAAGCTTGGGTGGTACAGCAGGTACCTTAGATCCATCTCGATACCTCTTGTACAATGTAGGACCCAACAGGCCTGCGATTGATGCCCCGAGTCCGCAGAGCGTCGACAGTGTCAATGCACCGAACAAGCCATTGGCGATCTGTTCACGGTCTTGCGGGTGGAGTTTCTGGTCAGCCTCATAGAAATTAACACTGGCTTGGAACTGCTGTGGGCTCAACCGCTCGAGCAATGGGTTTACGTTATCTTTATTTGGTTCTGTCATTGTAGTAGAAGTTGATTTCGCAGAACGAGCAACAAAAAGTTAAAAAAATGTGTTCGAAGAACACTGAAATAGAAGTGGGTAAGATCAGAATCTATCCGATTAGAAATGAAAGTAGAGAAAGATTGAATCTATTTGATTGAAATTGAATGGGAAAAATCAAAATCTTTCCGTTCTAAAATAACAGCAGAAAAAGATTAAATTTTGTCCGTTTGAAAATCATAGCAGGGAAGATCAAAATTAAGTTTAAGACGAGTTTAAAATTGTTTTAATTGTTAATTATTACGCTGTATCTACATACTAAACCAACTTGTTGTCGCCTCTCTTTTCTTCTCTCAATCTGAGCAATTGAGCAACAACATCGTCGAACTTGACCATGGCATTCTTACCCTGGTCTTCCGGAATGTCTCTGTTTCTCACATTGACACTTTCGGTATCTTCTTCTTCTCCACCAACGATGAAAATGAAGTTGTACTTGTAAATTTGACCAGTTCTCACCTTCTTAGGTAAGGTGTTACCGGAAACGTCAACGTCGGCGTAGAAAAAGTGCTCGTCATTCAATCTCTTTTGAAGCTTCTGGGCGTAGTCGTAGTACTTAGGACCAACTGGAACAATCAAGATTTGTCTTGGGGACAACCAGAATGGCCATTTACCCTTGTAGTGTTCGGTCAATATAGCAGTCATTCTCTCCACTGAACCCAAGATGGCTCTGTGGATCATGACTGGTCTGGCCACAGCATTACCCTTTTCGTTGGTTTCAGCCTTGTATTCCAATTCGAATCTGTTTGGTAACTGGAAGTCCAATTGGATGGTGGCACATTGGAACCATCTGTTCAAGGCATCACTGATCTTGATATCGATCTTTGGTCCGTAGAAGGCACCGTCGGCTGGGTTCAATTCCCAGTTTCCTTTACCCAAGAACTCATTCAAGGCGTTTTCCAACTTATCTTCAGCAGCATTCCAGGTTTCTAAGTCCCCAACATACTTTTCTGGTCTGGTGGACAACTCCATCTTGAATTCGAATCCAAAAGTACCGTATACCTTTTGCAAAAAGTCAAATACTCCGGCGATTTCAGTACCGATTTGGTCGGTTGTACAGAAAATGTGGGCGTCATCTTGTTGGAAACGACGAACTCTGGTCAATCCCGATAACGCACCTGAAAATTCGTTTCTGTGGATAACTCCAAAGTCGGCAACACGCCATGGCAACTCACGGTATGATCTTTCTCTGGACTTGAACAACAAACAGTGGCCGGGACAGTTCATTGGTTTAAGACCATATGTTTCCTTTTCAACTTCAAATGCAAACATGTTCTCCTTATAGTTGCCCCAGTGGCCTGAAGTCTCCCACAACTTGGAGTTGTACATGTTAGGAGTGATGACTTCGTCGTAGCCTCTTCTTCTGTACTCATTTCTCAACATTTCGCACAAAGTGTTGTAGATTCTGGTACCGTGAGGCAACCAGAAGGCAGAGCCTGGCGACAATTCGTTGAACAAGAACAATTCCTGCTCCTTTCCGATCTTTCTGTGGTCTCTTTCCGCGGCTTCGGCCAAAAACTTCAAATGGTCCGTCATCAATTTCTTGTCTGGGAACGAAATACCGTAGACTCTTTGTAACGAGTCGTTGGTGGCATCACCCAAGAAGTAGGACGAAGAGTTTTTCAACACCTTGAAAGCCTTAATTCTGCCGGAATGCGGGATGTGTGGTCCGGTACATAAATCAATAAGTGGTCCACATCTGTAAACGGTGGTGGAAGTTCCATCTGGAATCTTGTCACTAATGAACTTGACCTTGTACTTGTTGTAGTGAAACATTTTCAACAAGTTTTCTTTGGAAAGTTCCAATCTTTCGAACTTCTGCTTTTCCTTGATAGCCTTGGTAGCGACTTGTTCCAAGTTGGAAAAGTCACTTTGGGTGACAGCAGTTTCACCGTGGTTTATAGACATGTCGTAGAAGAACCCGTCATCAGTTGGAGGACCGTGGGATAAGTGACATCCATAGTGGCATTCACACGCTTCTCCCAAGATATGGGCAGACGAGTGCCAGAAAACAGCCTTACCTTCTGCATTTTCAAAGTCCAAGAACTCCAACTTGATATCTCCTTCCAAAGGTCTTGGAAGATCCCATAATTGGCCATCGATTTTGGCAATCACTTGTCTTTCGGCAAATGACTTACCGATTTGGTTGGCAATGTCCAATGGTGAGGTTTCCCATGCAGTTCCTTCCTTCACAAATCCGTCCTTCAAGGTGATCTTGATTGGAACACGTTCTTTTTTGGCGATTTCTTCATCATATTTGGCCTTGAATTCGTCAAACAATCTGATACGTTCCTCAAGGAATTGAGGTTGAGGGTCCAAATATAATGGATTGGACGAGGCGCCAGCGGACTTTTTCTCCTTTTTGGCCTTTGGAGCTTTGGCAACGGGTTTCTGGTTTTTCTCTTGAACGGACAAGGCTTCCACCTTGTCACTGATACCTTCTACAGCGGCCATCTTGGTTAGTGGAGCTGGGATGAGTCAAGAAGAAATGAAAAATTTACGTGTCGTGGTGCGGGTTGGGTGTGCTGTCGATTACAGTGCGGTCTCGTAACTACCGAGCACTGAAATTAGGGCGACCAGAGGCTGTTTAGACGAGGACAAGTGAATTGGATTCAGCCCTGGTGGAATGTCATGACAGATACAATAGCTTCTAATAGAGAGACAGAAGCTAACCTAGAGTCTCAAGTACAAGAGCTAAAACAGCTTATCAATGACCAGGAATTGCTAATCGACAAGCGCATCGCGAACTTGGAGCTGATTAGCAGTCGAGTCGCTAAGCTGGGAAGCAGCGATTCAAATTCCTCCGACAACTATCAAGCATTTGGCATTATCAACTACAAGTTGACCGATTTTTTGGTCAAACTCGAACGGCGCCTTCAAAAAAACCTGCCGCAAGAAGCTATATCCCCCAATGGCCGAGGCAGAGCCTTGCCTGCTCAGGCAGTAGACAACGGGGCCAATCGCAGTTTTCGCTACGATAATAGTTTCGAGTATGACCCGCGCCACGAGCGAGACCTCACTATAAATCAAACGTACGACTCGTTAACCTCAGCCAACAACACCAGCGAATCACCTGCCGAAGCCGTGCAGTTGTTGCAAACGTATCTCAATTCGATATTGAATATCATCAAACCCAACGTCAAAAACAACTTCTCTGATATCTTGGAATCTACCGGCGAGTTGGTCAAAAGCACTCCGCTTAATGCTGTTAATGTGAAAAACATGAACGACTTGATCTCTCTGATCGAAAGCACCATCGGCGCATTTACAATATAGTTTAGACATTTATCGATTCATTTATATACAAGTTAAAACGTCTTTGGTGCCAACGAGACGATTTTGTTGAACTCCAACTCTCTCAATTCTTTGGCTACCACGGACGACACTCTGGTTCCCAATGGATCACCACTCTTGTTGACTAGCACACATGCATTATCATCAAATCTGATGACCGAACCATCGGGTCTTCTGAAAGGTGCCTTTGTCCTTACTACTATGGCACGACATATATCTCTTCTTTTGACACGATTACTGGAGGCTTGTCCACCAATGTCGGAGTGGAATGGCTTTGATTTCTTGACTACCACGGTGATTTCGTCTCCCACCTTGGCAAAATTTCTGGGCCCATGGCGCAACACCTTGATACACTCTACCACCTGGGCACCTGAGTTATCTATAACGTTCAACAAGGTCTTTAAATAGATCATTCTAGGCTAGGATAGTTGGTTGTAAGATGAATTTTACAGCATTTTTTTTCACTGGCTTCGGAGGCGCGTGTGCAGGACTATGATCTTTTCCAGAGTTGTCTAACAAAGAGGTATCAACGATGATGAACAGAAACTTGGTGCGACAGGTGCGGCATATTAGTCAGTGGAATGTGTCAGAAGCGATTACTGATCGCAAATCACGGTTTCAGGCGAGAACCGTACCTCTAGAGCTGGGCGACCAGGTAGGTTCCATATTGGCCGAATTGTTACAACAGCACAAGAGTATCAAAAAAGCAACCCATCCGCATATAATTGCGTGGCGCACAGGAACCCCCGAGGTGAAAAACGGTGTGGTGCGATACACCAATGTCAATCAGGGGTATCAGGATAACGGAGAGAAAGGCGCGGGAATAAAGATTCTCGACCAGGTGCTAATGCAAAAAGACGTATACAACTTCTTGGTGATAGTTACGAGATGGTACGGAGGCACGCCTTTGGGGAATCTGAGATATCGGCATATAGTCAATGCCAGTCTAGAGTCGTTACGAAACGCCCTACAAAATTCTTCTAGCTAATATTCGGATAATCGCGCAATCGTTAAACAGATTAAGCTCACCACAATGGCTTTCAAAGAGATAGCCAAGGTGGCCATACTAGCAGTATTGGTGCATGGATTGTGGAAGTCGCTTCAATTGGAGTTGCCAGCACATTTGATCAAGGCCACCAATTGGCAGTTCTTGACCAACATCAGTCTTGGTGCAACGGTGCTCTACCAGGCTCTCGAATTGCTGTTCCCCAACTCCAAATTCATCACCTACTACTATCACTTGGTGACCAACCTTGAATTCCTTGTCACCGCTGCCTATTGGGCATTGACATTTGTATTTCCCGGTTCTTTGAATAAAGACGCATTTGCTGTTGACCATATGTTGGACTTTCAAACTCATATTCTTCCCTATGCTTCGTTACTTATTAGCCGAAAACCCAAAATAGGGTTCGGATGCTCGGCTCTATTGAGCACCGCATTCGTTGGTTCGTACTGGGGAGCAATCGAATTGTTCCAATACCTCAATCAGGATGGCGTCACAAGGTACCCATATCCATTCATGAACAATAAATCGTTACTTGAAAGACTGCAGTGGATGTTGGTGTTCTTATTAGTTAGTTTTGTCAATTATCCAGTGCAGAGACTTTTGAAATAGACTTTGATTTATTCTCATGATTCAGCTAGTAGAGAATTAAGCGACCACATAGCAGTTATTCTCAACATTTTGCACCCAATCTACAAAATTCATAAAAATTGTTGAAGCAATTGAATTACCCGAACTAATTGATCTAGCTATTATGTACTCTAAATATTCTTCTTTATTTCATGCTTGACTTCCTTGGCTTTATCGATAGTCTTGTCGACATTTTCATCGATTTCGTCAGGGGAAGCCACCAAAGCATCGTACAAACCTCTCAACAATAGAAATTGAGTAAATGAAACAAGTGCCACCATAGCAAATACTATGAATCTCTCCTTTTCAGTTTCCACATTCAAAAAAGCATACGGGTAACTTGCACCGCTTTCCACGTCAATCAAGTATTTCAAGAGAGCCCAATAGAACAGGGTCATCGCCACCACCAATAGCAAGGCCGTCGAGTTTCTAATGGTCCATTTGGGCATAAATATAAGATAGTCTATAAGTAATGTGACCACTGGCATCAAGTGAATTGACAAGTCCACCTTTATGGGAATTCTAATCTTATTCTCAGAGGTCAATAAATGGATAAAAAATAGTCTGAGAGGCCAGTATATCACAGCAACAATACATTCTAATGCCAATCCGATAGGATGAAGCAAGTTTTTCAAGTCATACAAGGTCTTGGACTTGGTCAAGTGGGCTATGAATCCAATCGAAAGTACAATCAAAGTGTAGGCAAGCGAAAGGTTGGTCAAAAATTGCCACTGTCCGGCCTTGGCTAATTTTGGCGGAAGCTCGGTTTTGAGAATATTATGGTACACACCATAATAGAAACCGATCACCAACGAGACCCCATAGATCGCAAGTATAACCTTGTTACCCACTACTCTTCTAGACATATTGCTTGAAGAAGAGAGTGAAAAACTGCATGAAATTGCTACATGTGACGAAGCGATGGTAGCATTACACATCACGTGAAGAAGCCGCTTAAGAGATGGTCAAGAGTATAGAGATGACACTAGTCTAGACGATAGAGAAACACGTGTACATGACATCAGATCTTTAAGTACTGAGTACAATAATAAGTAAGTAAAAAGTGTCAAAAACAACACCCGTGTCCTTTTTATTTCAGAGTAATTCGGTTCTTATCATAAGACGCATTTTATATGGTTGTTCGTCGCAGCGGATTGTAGTGTTAATGATGGGAGAAAAACTTGGCAAATCCTGATCTATGTCTAGACGTGGAGCGAGATCGTGAGCTGGACCTGGAGCGTTCACTACTATCCCTGCCTCTCTCTGATCCTAGCGATGCGAGATTCGTGTTGGAGTTGGACCTTGAAGTTGATGGACTCAAAAGATTGAGTCTCAGCATTCGCTTGGTCTTTTCCTTGCAAATGGCATTGGGATCCACGTTTTTGATCAAGTCCTGGAAATAATATTCGGAATCTAAAGGATGGTCCAAGTACTCGACGTGGTTGTAGGTGGGTTTTACTACGATGACAGGAACCAAAGCACACTCGAGAAAGTACTTGGAGAACGAGGCCATGGACAAAAACGACTTGTGATACTCTTTGTTAGCATGGTGGGTTCCAATGCACATCATCTGGGGATTGTACTCGTCAATGGCCCGTTTAAGTAATTTTTGCGGCTTCCCTATTACTATTTCAAACACAATCTGGACTTTTTTGTAGTGAGAATTCAAAGATTCGATCTTCGACAACATCTTGTTGGCTTCCAAGTTGTCGATTACGTCGTGCTGTTTTTCATCTAGAACTTGTAGCACGATAATGGTATCGCCATGTACGATCATCTCTTCAAAGAGCCATTCGATGGCCTTGAGCGATTCCTGGTCGTTGTTGAAACCGGCCAAAAACGTCTTGTTGTTGCGTCTGAACTTAAAGTTGGGGTGCTTCACCTTGAATGTGAGCGACCGGTGGTGCTGGTCGGTGGAGGTGTCGAAGGAAATTCCTCTTTCAAGTGACTTAAGGCAGTGAATTGGTGGCCTGGCAGGAAAGCCGGAGGGGGAGCCGGCTAGTGGAAGGTGGTTAGCACTTAATGAACGTTGAGCCAAGCCTCCCAATTGAACCAGCGAGTCTTCTCGTGAGCTTGGATGGATTGGGTTTGTGATATGTCCGGCCAAGGCAGACCGTATTTCTGGTGTGTGGTTGAAGTATCCAGGTGGCGGTGAGATTCCTCCGGAGATATTTGGAGTCAAAAGTGGGCTGCCGGCTTCCGATATGCTGGGAGTGGCCGACTCGGAATCGAAGTCGTCGTAGTAAAGTCTTCCTAGAAGATCAGACGAATTGTTTTCTTGCTTGTACATGTCGACGGTTTCATTGCTGGTGTGATACAATAGGGCGTTCAACCGGGTATTTAGTTCGGTGACGGGATCGGTGATATCGTTAGGTTTGCGTCTGACGGGTTTTGCCTCAAAGTCTTTGGCTTTTGGTTTATCGTCATCATCCTTATTGGGCGAGGTATTTTTATTGGACTCTTTGTGGTCTTTCTTATCCACGTCGTCTTTCTTATCTACGTCGTTATCTTCGTCATCCTTTTTAACTTTGAACATACGTATTTTGTTGGGCGATGTAGGGTTGGTGTTAACCAGCGTAATTGGCGACATGGAGCGTTGGTGGATGCTGGCCAAATGGTGATGATTGTCGTGTGCGAGTCGCTTCCAAATAGTTGGTGGCCTTAAGAATACGTGTAGGTGCGAGGTGTCCGCGCGGTTGGTAGGCAAGTATTGGGTGATATGGGGACGGTGAGATGATCGTGGAATAAAGATCTTTGGTGCGGCTGCGAGGTGGGAGGCGCGCCGTTCGGGGAAGTTGATAATTGGAGTGCGAGCGCGGAGTAGTCACATAAAGAGTAGAGTGACTACTGATCTAAACGATAATTGCCAACCTGATATATATGATAGAGACTAGACTAAGTGTAACTGATATACGATATCGACCTAGGTATGATTGTGCCCGATATAGGACGATATTGACCTTGTGAGTCTGGAGTATGTGCCAAAAATTGGTCGCAGGACAAAGCCGTAGCGCGCATGGAAATTATAGATCAAAGTGCTGCTAGTGTCTATAGTGGCTTAACGTTTATTCTTAACATGTATGATGAATATTTACAGTTCTTTTTCGTCAATGTACCTCCCGTTATTCACCCCCGAATTTCTTTCGATTACGCCCCATATGCGGTCCATCTTCATCCCCCCAATATTGTCTGCCACATAGAACTTTCTCTTGGTGTTGGTCTCAGGATCGATTTCTTTCCACGTACTGTAGGGCGAGAATATTGAGTCTTTATAGTCCAACGTAAGCAGCTTGTTGTTACTGATCTGCAACAAGGTGTTGTATGTTTTACCCCCCGTTGGATTGAGCTTTTCTACAATCAACTTCTCATTATTGACCAAATTTTCCAACGTCTGCGGCTGCTCTTTATCGTAGAGCCTGAATATTCTGGTCACATAATCTTTGGCTTTATACTGCATGATCACCGCGGGGGTGGCACATGACACCAATGTTCCCAATGCATAGATATCGTCAAATTGCGACGACTCGTAAAAGAGTTTGGCAGCATAGATTCCCAAGACCCCAAAACTGAGTGTGATTCGTTTCAACATCGCAACGTACTTTGCACTGGGCGCTTCATACAACGCCAGGTACGAAAGTCTGTAATTGGAAGGTAATGGAGTGGATCGGATGGAACCGGGTTTGCGAACATAAACCAAATCTTCGTACAATGTAGGCGACCATGGGTTATTGTCAGTAATGATCTCGTCCGATTCGAGGGTAGAGTCGGTAGTCTTGTAGTTGCTCTTGTGCTGAATACCCCTAACATGTATACTGTTTCGCACAAAAGGATGAAGCAGAAGTGGCTTAAATGGCCTCGACAAGCACTGTTTCATCATCATTCTAGTCTTGGTCTATTCCCTGTCAGTCTGTTCCCGTTATTCTCTTGCCGTTATTCTCTTCAAGAGTACAGGATCGTGTCTGTCTCGTGCGATGCATCTCGTGACACAAAACAATTTTAAAACAGATTTTTATCGAAGGGTAGCGAAGAAGCAACTCGACTTATCAAACAACTGGATTCACCATACAATATGAGCAACGAATCAACCAATAGATTTATTCCAGAATATCGTAGAACCACCTTTAAAAACAAAGGTCGTTTCCAGAGTGAAGAATTGAGAAGAAGAAGAGAAACCCACCAGGTTGATTTGAGAAAACAAAAGAGAGAGGAGGTTCTTTCCAAGAGAAGAAACTTTCAAGATAATACCAACGAATCCGAAGATGAAGATGACGAGTTCAGCAATCAAGCTTCCAACAATGACGAAAGCCAGTTCTACTCCAAATTGCAACAGGACTTGCCAAAAATGATCGAGATGATCCAATCCGACGATTTCGAGAACCAGTTGGCGGCAACCGTCAAGTTCAGACAGATCTTATCGCGTGAACACAACCCACCAATCGACTTGGTCATTCAATCAGGTGCCATACCAACCTTGGTTGAATTCATGAAGTCTTCCCATCCCCAAATGTTGCAGTTGGAAGCCGCCTGGGCCTTGACCAATATTGCATCTGGAAACAGTGAACAGACCAGAGTGGTTGTGGAGTCGCACGCCGTTCCGTTGTTTGTTGAATTGCTCTACTCGCAATCGCTGGAAGTCAAGGAACAAGCCATCTGGGCCTTGGGTAACGTTGCCGGTGATTCGGCTGACTATAGAGATTATGTGTTGGCTTGCAATGCTATGGAACCGGTGTTGCTGTTGTTCAACAGTAGCAAGATGTCGCTCATCAGAACTGCTACCTGGACATTGTCAAACTTGTGTAGAGGTAAAAATCCTCAGCCTGACTGGAACGTCGTTCAACAAGCTATTCCTACCTTGGCCAAATTGATCTACAGTATTGATCCTGAAACCTTGGTCGATGCCTGTTGGGCCGTGTCTTACTTGTCTGACGGAACCCCTGAAGCCATTCAAACTGTTGTCGATGCCAGAATTCCAAATCGTCTTGTGGAACTCTTGGGCCACGAATCGACCTTGGTTCAAACTCCGGCCTTGAGAGCTATTGGTAACATTGTCACTGGTAACGACATGCAAACACAACTCGTTATAAATGCCGGTGTCTTGCCTGCCTTGGCTCCATTGTTACACTCTCCCAAGGAAACTATCCGTAAGGAGACTTGCTGGACCATTTCCAACATCACTGCTGGTAACGTCGATCAGATCCAAGCAGTCATTGATGCAAACTTGATTCCTTTGATCATCAAATTATTGACCACAGGTGACTACAAAACCAAAAAGGAAGCGTGCTGGGCCATTTCCAATGCTTCTTCGGGTGGTTTGGCCAGACCTGACCAGATCCGTTACTTGGTCTCTCAAGGCTGTATCAAGCCATTGTGTGACTTGTTGGCAGTTGCCGACTCCAGGATTATTGAGGTCACCTTGGACTCCTTGGAAAATATCTTGAAAATGGGTGAAATGGACAAAGAGGCTCAAAACAGTTCTATCAACCAAAACGCCTTATACATTGAAGAAGCAGGCGGTATGCAAAAGATTTTCGAATGTCAAGGTAACCGCAACGACAAAATCTACCAAAAGGCTTATAACATCATTGAAAAATACTTTTCTGAAGAAGATGAAGGACACGACGAAGACCCGCTTGTTCCTGAAGCTTATGGCGATGCCTACGGGTTCGGAGTGGATCCTAACCAACAACAAAATTTCAACTTTTAATGATATCCAATTCTCGTTTCTCATTCTTCCATCTCTTCCTCTTTTTTGCACTCTTACGTTTCTTGGTTGTTTCGTTTAGAACTTTTTGAATTACCTTTGAATCTTAAAGACTACTTCTAGTTTAATTGAGTACATACTTCCCTTTGGCCATTATGTTCGTGGTCACTTCTGCATCTCTCATCATTAATATACATCATCTCTAATAACGTAAAATAGAATTACGACGTCACCAATTGACGTTGACCAGTGATATCCATATGTATATTAGATAGGGTATAGCAAAGAGAGATAGGTAAAAGATAATCACAAATATACTACATTACTGGCTGTTGCGGTTCTTTTCTAGTATCGAATTTTCTACTTAGATCACTTAAAAAAACTGTGTATCATTTCTCATGCCAATGTACGGTAATTTTTCATCAAATTTACACAATAGATAGATATTTGATTAAAATATTAACGAAATTAATTTCTTAAACTGTATATACTTCTTGAGCGAATACTATGAATAAGACTATCAAAACTGGAAAACTATGTGATATCCACCCAGGTTCGACCTAGCCAGTTGACAAGAATCGGCAATGGCTGCGAAAAGCACTCGCTCATACCACTGGTCTACAATGGTGAAAGGTGTCTCACAAATAGCTCACTTTAGATAGTTGTTCCCGGCAGAATGTACCTGCCATATTCATATATAATCAGCAGTCTGATTTATTGATCAGATAAGCACTAGATTAGTTGGTCTCTGTCAATAATGCCAAATAACAATACTTTGCCTTATCGTAATCCTGCACAGTGCCTATATCCCTCAAGCACACTGAGGGACTTTTGGCGTCATGTGCTCTGAAAATCCCCGAACACTTGAGACGTTTCTGCGTGCGTTCACCGCTGGTAATTATGCGGCAACGGATACGGACATGGTGCAGCGGGCAACCAGCAAACCATGCAACCAGTAAATTAGTAACAGAAAGCCACCGATAAGCCACCACAGTGCTCGCCTCGACGTTACTACCAAGGGACAAACACTTCTCGAAACATCTCAATTCGCTGTGATACACACTGGAGAACCACGGACTGCGTAAGCTTACCACTCCGGCTGGCATTTCGGCTGCTCTTCAACTTCCCACGTGATGACATCCGACGGTCTACCCGGCCCGGCCCAACGTCTGCTTTTGGATGGCGCGCTTCCAATTTCAGCACCCGAACCGTCTCAATTCCGCCCGTTCGGGAAATAGTAACATTCGGACTGCACAGAAGTCCATTTTCTCCGGCACTTCCAGGGACATAACAAAAATCTCTCACTTCCCCGAAGTAGCTGCATAATTTTTACCGAAAAGTTCCTGCCAATGAAAACAAACAGAGCAAAATTTTGTCAGGATTAACTTTTAAATACTGAATATAACATTTTTTTATCCACTAATTTTATTCTTTAGTAATATCAAGATGAAGTTATCTAGTGTTGTTGTTGGATTAGCCTCAGTTGCTGCTGTCGTCTCTGCAGCTGATGGCACCACCAGAGAAATTACCACCACCACCGTCACCGGTACCACTAACACTCACAAATACGGTAAATTCGACAAGACTAAGAAGGAATCAAGCTCCTCTTCCACTGGTACCCACAAGTACGGAAAGTTCGACAAAACTAAGGATTCTTCCTCTTCCTCTTCCACTGGTACCCACAAATATGGTAAATTCGACAAGACCAAGAAGGAATCCAGCTCATCATCCACCGGTACCCACAAGTACGGTAAGTTCGACAAAACGAAGGATTCATCTTCTTCCTCTTCCACTGGTACCCACAAATATGGTAAATTCGACAAGACCAAGAAGGAATCCAGCTCATCATCCACCGGTACCCACAAGTACGGTAAGTTTGACAAGACCAAGGGTCCACTTACCACCACCGTATACGTCCAGCCATCTGGCCACAACGCTAATGTCTTGTTCGCCCGTGCCAACGGTACTGCCAACGGTACTGGTAACGGTACTGGTAACGGTAGCAAGAACGGAACCTCGTCATCAAGTGCTGGTTTCGCTCCTTCCAACGGTTTGAGTCTCGGAGTTGCCGGTGCTTTTGCTGCTGGTTTAGTATTGATTCTTTAAATTTCTTCATTTCAATCTCCATTGTTCAGTGCATCACTCTCCTCACCACTACCCTTTCATATCTGTGGAGTATTTCTTGAGCACATTGTGTTACATGATACATTAATATATAATCAGCGGTGAACAGTCTGTAGGGGGTTTATGGGTTGGTGGCCAATAGCTCGGTTGGATGAAGATTTCACGGCTCATCCTGCTTTCATCCCATCAAACCACTCAATGCTTGCCGTAAAACTCTTATACACACTTATTATGTTATTCTTGTCGTTAATTTTACTTGATTAGACTTTCCAAAATTAAAGACTTTTTTCATTTCAAATAGAAATCAATTCAATCGATTCTTTAAAGACTGTAGTAAACGAAGAAGTGTTCCAGAAAACCTAAAAAAGAATGAAAAGAATCTTGACTACACACAAGAAAATGGGAGTCTTCAATATGGTATAGAAGAAATAGCACCAGATTTACAATAGATTTGATACCGTCGGAGTTGGCATTTCCCTACTATTCTATCACCACACGATACTATTGTAGAATACCACAAGTCTGAGACCAAGGTGACCAGACAAAATTTGACCAGATTATAGAGCTGAAAACCATAATTAATAATATATCAGGGACCCCGAAGTAGTAGCTGAAAAGTTTGACATTGGGAACCAGTACGTACAGGATTATATTGGTAGTTTGACGAGAAGCGGTGAATTGAAGTAGACTAAAAACTAAAGGCATGACAATTAGACAATGTGACAAATTTAGCAGATTTCATTTCAAAAGCTGTCAGGGCGACTTATGCTATTCTACAGCAACTTTATGGGGCAGACCGTCGCCTTTTAAGCATTCTTTATCAGCTCAGAAAATCCCGCAGAATCAGCAGTGGATTTTTTGGCTGCAAAAATGCGGTAATTTTATTCGCCAACATTTCCCTAGGAATAGCACCCTTCATCAGGTGCAGCTGCAGAAACAGCATATGGCGTTTTAATTCAAAGGCTAGTTGGGTATTGTTAGGTGACTACAATTTGCCCTCATAACAACTAGATGTGGCGTACAACAAAGTCTATCGAGATAATTGGAGTACAACTCCAAGAGTTTGTAACTTTGAACAACGCAGAATCAGTGCCAAAACCTTTTAGCTGCCACTCTAATTGTTTTGTCTAGCAATAATGGTATTTAGCTCTTGGTGAGTATTTCAAAGACTCAGTATGCGATACCAAGCAAAACAATAGTATGCTAAGTAGGGGAAGTAAATACCAATATCTTGGGTGCTGTATCTTTGTATTGACAGTTATTTTCATCAACATCAACAGTTTTACCAATTGAAATATTTGACTGTTTATTCAACCTAAAGCATTGCATGAAAATAATTTCCATATTTTGTGGTTTTATTGGTATCCGTTGTGACTTTTAGAAAACACTTTGAAGATTTTTGAGTTGGGCAATTTCACTGGCCAACTGTTCTCTGAGTTCGTCTACTTTCTTAAGTTTAGCTTCAAGAACAGAGCCCTTCTGTTTTTCAATACTCATCTTATTACTTTCATTACGCTTGATTAACAGTGGATCGATTCTTCCCTTTTTCACCATACTGGTAATGATTTCATATGTAATTTGGGCCCCATTGGTGGCAGTAATCTCAGCACTGTCATAAGCAGGCGAGACTTCTACTACGTCTCCTCCTACAATTGTTAAGTCTTCAATGCTTCTTAAAACATGAATAAGCTCTCTGGGTAACCATCCACCCGGCTCTTGGGTTCCGGTACCACTGGTGAAAGCTGGGTCTAATACATCTACATCCACCGAAAGGTACGTGGGGGTATCCTTTGGAACAGTTTTGAGGATTTGGTCAACCACAAATTGCGGTCCTTTGAGCCATATATCGTCAGCATCGATACGAAGAAAATGCTGTGCGTCGTCATCCTCAAGATCTTCCAAGCCGGACAACTTTGTTCTCAAACCGGCGTGAACATTGTGTTTCGAAGTCAAGCCCTCCTCATGTGCTTTCCAAAGCATGGATCCGTGGTTGATTTCTGACTGGTTGGTGTGCCAGAAAGAAGGATACTTATCAGGAGCCCAAGTGTCCAAATGGGCATCAAAATGTATAATGTTTAGTCTTCCGTATATCCTGTGTAGAGCCCTTATATGTGGCAACAAAACCGAGTGGTCTCCGCCCAATGCTACGTACCTTGGTGGCACGTCTTTGGAGTCGACCGATTCTCTTGACAACAATTCGTCAAAGGCTTCGCTCATCTGAGCAAACGCAAGCGTATTATCCATAGGAGTAACGGGTATATCTCCACAGTCCAACACCTTAGCCCAGGAGTCATATGGATTGAAATTTGCTCTTTGGTTGTAGCCTCTTAATGACGTTTGTCTTTGCGAAGCCGCTCTGATGGCTCGAGGCCCAAACCGGGCTCCGGGCCGGTACGAAACTGCACTGTCGAAAGGGACTCCAATAAGGGCGACGTCAAATGATTCGTCGGGATGTAACAAGCACTTGTGGTGGTCGAGATGGGCAAAAGTGTTGATGCCTTGAAAAGGCCACAATCCATCCCACTTCTCTTCGAGCGATGCCGGCTCATCGTTATCTAAAGAGGTCTGGTAAAAAATTTGTTGGGGGTTTGCGGGATCCACGTGGTAATTGCTGGCAGTAGACGTCAATGCCAACGCAAGAGTAACTAAAATTGACTTCATTTTAGTTTGTACGAGGTATTGTCGAGTTAATGTCGAGTATAGACTTCGAAGCCTATCTTTATAGCGAAATCTGGGGTGATGATCGGAAGGCCGCATTGGGAAATGCCGCCCAATTCCGCTGCGCTAGCGGAACGTCAAGATAGTTAGCGAAGCGATTTGTGGCCACAGAATGGAATATGACGAGCAATGAGTACATACTGAATTGTACTACTTAACCTAAGGGATATAAGTAGACGTACGCTAGAATGTGAGTTTACATAGCCAAAATAGATAATATCCCTACACTGAGGGATAACACATTTGAGTACATTGGTACAGCTACACTATAAAGATGCAGGTTGATACAGCCTATATATTTATTTAGTACAGCCCTATTATAAATGATTATTCTTTCTTCAAAAGTATAAAAGTAAGAAATAATTAATTTGTTGTTTATAAAGGCTAATAGGAAGTCTCTGACGTCCTCGCGATTGAGCTGGGTAGATTGGGCTTGACACGTGACCGTACTTTTGCAACCATCACGTGTCTCAGTCTCTCTACTTCTCTTTAACATCAACAGTAAAGAAACGGCACGCCATGGGATTCAGAGACTTGAAACAGGCGATCAGAAAGATAGAAAACTCTATCAATAAAAAGAGCGGCCAGTCCGATCAGGTACCACTCAACTATAACAGCAATTCCCACTATGAACGGCCACCAATGCCCGCTAGTGACAAGCCGCCGTTGCCTAACTTCAGCACACATCCCAACCGTCAAAAGGTTGGGGCCACTGAGAATGACATATTTAGCAAGCCCATTGCACAGGGCGAACCACCAGCTATGTTTAGACGTACTGAACACAGCCAGAAGCCACAGGGTGCCAAGTATGGTGTTGGCGAAGAACCCATTCAGACCAACAACTTCTACAACAACTTGACGTTGGACGACCAAACTTTTCCTGTATGGACCCAACCATACTCGCTCTGGCTTACGAAAGAACCTGGTCAAGACTTTGGTTTTGCCTTCAATCATACTGACGCCAATCAACGAGTGTTTGGGCCAGATTCTAACGCCAACCCAGCGCAGTTTTACTTTAATCCCCCACGGATCCAGTCATTTGTGGTCTCGGCCGAGAACTTGGGCGACTCAAACACTCGCCTCGTGTTAGAAGACCACGGAAAACTCTCGGTGACGGCCAAGTTGGTCCAGGATAATGACAGAAACATCACCTTTCCTCTTGTTCACGGTATGGGGTACGTCACAGCCATTTACAAAAACCTCAAGCCTGTCATCGCATCACAGGTAGGAATCCAGGAGTTTTCCAAGTCGTCTTCTATTGGCTCTGTCACCAAATACATAGCCAAATTATTCAACCAGGTCGAATGGAGCTTGTACGTGAGTGGCTCAATCGAGCTTCTGTTGACTGACCCCAACCACATCGTTGGATCAAGTGCCGGAAACGCTGTTTTACAGTGGGCTAAAGGCTCTTCTCGGTCTTATGACCAAAGTGCTGGCTCGTACGTCACTTCGGCCACGTTGCACGGCTCTGTTGCTGGCGAAAAGGGCCTGTATTCGTTCTCTTACGATTGCGCAGGTGCTTCCCAAAAGGGTTCAAGTATTGTCTGGTGTCTTCCCCACCACCAGGAGGCATTGACAAGTGAAATCAAGTCTAAAGAAATCGACATCACGTTGGACTCGACTGTTAAGGGTGTCATGAGAGGGTACGTTACAAATGAATTGACGATGGTCGAGCAGTTACCAGTAGATATTGGCTGGGAACCATGGGCCTCGTTCAGTCCCCAGGCTTCTTATCCTGACCATGCCAAAGAACTTATTAGACTGCTGGCTCAGCAGGAAATACAGCAGGACGTGGTGGGTATGGCCAACATCGACTCCATGTATACATCTGGTAAAATCTTGGATAAATTTGCTTACATTGCGTACGTTTGCCTGCAGATATTGCATGATGATGGCTTGACATCACAGATCTTGCCTCGTGTTAAAGAAGCGATTGAAATATTTGCCAGCAATCGTCAAAAGTACCCTTTGGTGTACGATACTGTGTGGAAAGGAATAGTGTCCTCGGCCGAACCTGGGGCCGATTTTGGAAACTCAAACTACAACGACCACCATTTTCATTATGGCTACCACATCCATGCCATTGCTTTAATCGCCAAGATCGATGAGGGGTGGTTGCACGCTAACGACTCATTGGTTTACAACTATGCCACTACTTTATTGAGAGACGTGGCCAGTCCACAGGCCGACGGGTACTTTCCCCAATTCCGGAGTTTTGACTGGTTCCATGGCCACTCGTTTGCTCACGGAATTTTTACCTCTGGCGATGGGAAAGACGAGGAGTCGTCTTCAGAAGACTACCATTTTGCTTACGGAATGAAGCTTTACGCCCAGGTGGTGAAAGATTCAAACATGGAGGCTCGGGCAAACTTGATGCTTGCAGTAATGAGAAGAGCAATGAATTTGTACATGTTGTATAGCGATGACAACCAAGTGCAACCGTCCAACTTCACCAAAAACAAGGTGTCAGGTATTTTGTTTGAAAACAAGATCGACTTTTCTACATATTTCGGCAGAGGAACCATTGCAGATGAATGGATCCATGGGATCCATATGTTGCCAATCACCCCAGTTTCGTCGTACATCAGAAAGCAGAGCTTTGTTAAAGAGGAATGGGACCAGAAGTTGGCGCTGATTATCGACCAGATTCCTGATGGATGGAAGGGGCTTTTGATGTTAAATCTAGCTTTGTACGATCCGAAGAAAGCGTGGCAATGGTTTACTAGACAAGACTGGGATCCTTCCCAAATCGACAATGGAATGTCACGTACATGGTCATTGGCTTTCATCAGTGGTATAGGAGGTGCTAAATAACCTGTTATAGAGAAAATAAAAAAGGATAGCTAATCGGACTCAATTGAACTCTATGTGACCTCAACTAAGATCACTTGCACTCTACTTGTAAATTGAACTTTACTACTTAAAAGTCAATAGAACTCTCAACCTCTAAATGCACCTTAAATCTGAACACTAAATTGAACTTTTATTGAACTCTCATTGAACTCTTAATTTGAATCAAATGAACCGAAATGAATTCTATATACTCTAAATCTGGTCTATATCGAACTCATTGACCCAATTTATTACTTGATTGCATTATACAGGAATAGAAATATCTCGAGGCGAGATAGTGGGGTCCGATGAAAAGATATCAGCTTATTCTGCAATGAGAGTCTTGACCGATAAAGATGTGCGCCAGTACTTGGACGGCACGTTGAGCATCAAAAGCATAATCGGGGAGTATCAATCTGCGCTTCTCAGAGGATTGGAACTATGTAGAGAGAATCCCGAAAGTGTCATTCCTCCCCGTATTGCGCAGCCGTCCAACCGCGACGACTCAGATACCGTTCATTTATTCATGCCGTGTATCTCGCCCAACGAAGTGGGTATCAAGGTTATTAGTGGAGGTGCGGGGAATAACGCCAAGGGCATAGGATTTCAAGGAACGGTTTTGTTGCTCGATGAAATTACCGGGGCCACTAAAGCAGTGGTCAATGCGAGTACGCTCACAGCGTTTAGAACGGCGCTAGCGTCCACGGTGGGGCTCACCCGAACAATCGCGCTTGACAGCGAGATTCTTCCCGAGATCACGGTGTTTGGGGTGGGTGCCCAGGCGTACTGGCACGTCAAGTTGGCGTTGATCTTGTACCACGGCAAGATATCGACTGTCAATGTAGTCAACCGGACATTGGAGAAAGCGCACGAATTCGTAGATCAACACCGCGAAGAGTTTGGCGGCGTAGAGCTCAATGCGTTCCTGTACCTGCAGGACGAGCGCGAAATGGCTCTGCACATACGCAACAGCAGCATTGTATTTGGATGTATACCATCCACGGAGCCTACCATCAGACGGAGCTACATCAACAGCGACCCCAAGTATGCCAAGTTCATATCGCTCATTGGGTCGTACAAACCGCACATGATCGAATTGGATTTGGAGTGGTTGAAATCAGAGTTCAAGGACAACACGCCCATCATTGTAGATTCCAAGGAGCACACGCTCCACGAGGCGGGCGAGTTGATCCAGGCGGGAATCGGAGCCGACGGGCTTGTAGAGCTTACTGAGTTGGGGTCGGCCACAAAAATGGCGACATCCACCAATGTGACGGTGCAGAAGTTGGTAGGTCTTGCCATCATGGATATGTCTATAGCCAACTATATAGCGGAGAGAGTGACCGGCACAGAGATCGATTTTTAGCAAAAAGAACAAACAATACAACAACATACAAGAAAAATATTACGTTGAGCTCACCTACTAGAGCCCCTTCAATTAGTGAAGTACTAGGGAAGATATTGGAAGACCATTGATTCATTAATATGTCCACTGTAGATCCTCTGATTTGAGTTGACGGTAAGTCTTGAAATTTGCAGCCGCGCGAGAGTTGGCGTGCGAATTAGCGATGGTCCAATTTTGGGCACGTTGCTGAAGCCTGCGACGCACCTTTCACTCTATTCAAATACTCTCAATTATTCATTTTAACCACTCTATTCACATACCCTACTGTCACATTCATTCATTCTATCCACTCTACTCACTCACTCCATTAACTCTAACTCTACTCGTTTTTGCTTCTCAGTCCTATTCACTCGATTCTCACACTACTAGCTCCCACTTCTTCGTTCTATTATCTCTGTTCTCACCACTCTTACTACTCTATTCAATCTATTCACTTTCATAATATTCACTCTCAGGATATTTGCTCTCTCTATTAATTATCTCACTTCCCACACGTGTATTTCTGCGTCTTCAAATGTTATCTCTGCGTCTCCCTAAATGTTCTCTGTGCGACTCGAACTTCGCTGATATTCCCGATTTTCTCGCGATAAGAGTCACTTTCTCTTTCTTTATCAGCATGTCGGAACTGCAAGCACTCTTGGGCAATGTCAATGCCTACAATTCAAAGAAACCGAACAGGTACTGGCAATACTTCTCACGTATATTAAACGTAACATTGCTTGCACTTGTGGCATACCTTGTATTTGGTCGTTCGTCGCCAAAGACACCCGAAGTCGACGTCAACGCCAAAAAGAATGTTATCTTTATGGTCACCGATGGAATGGGCCCAGCATCTTTGTCGTTGGCCAGGTCATTTAGACAACACAGGGATAAACTAGACATTGACGATATTTTAACTCTTGACAAGTACTTGGTGGGCTCGTCCAGAACGCGGTCGAGCAGCTCGTTGATCACCGATTCCGCTGCGGGCGCCACGGCGTTTTCATGTGCTTTAAAATCGTACAACGGAGCCATTGGTGTCAATCCAGACAAACAACCATGTGGAACTATTCTCGAAGCTCTTAAACTCGAGGGATACTTAACTGGCTTGGTGGTCACCACTAGAATTACCGACGCCACGCCCGCCGCGTTTAGTTCGCACGTCGATTACAGATTCCAGGAAGATTTGATCGCGCAGCACCAATTGGGCGAGTATTCATTAGGTAGAAGTGTAGATTTGATTATAGGAGGTGGCAGATGCCATTTCCATCCTGCCAAAGACGGCGGCTGTCGTTCTGATTCTCGTGACTTGATTAAGCAAGCACAGAAAGACGGTTGGCAATATGCCGGAAACAAAAATGATTTTGACCATTTAGATGGTGGTCACAATGTCTCTTTACCATTATTAGCACTTTTGGCTGAAGGCGACATTCCTTACGATATCGACCGCGATTCAAAAGATTATCCAAGTTTGGCCGAACAAGTCAAAGTCGCGCTCACTGCGTTGACAAAAGCTACTAAAGATTCCGACCGCGGCTTTTTTTTGCTCATAGAAGGCAGCAGAATCGACCATGCCGGCCACCACAACGACCCCGCAGCCCAAGTTCGTGAAGTTTTGGCTTACGACGAGGCATTTGCAGAGGTGATAAAGTTTATCGACAACTCAGAAGTGGAAACAGTAGCTATTTCTACTTCTGACCACGAAACTGGTGGCTTGGTCACCGCCAGACAAGTTTCGCCATCGTACCCAGACTACTTGTGGTACCCTCAAGTGTTATTAGACAGTGTGCATTCAGGCGAGTTTTTGGCCAAGAAGATTTTACTGTTCAAAGCTAAAGACAACGATAAAAAATTTATCACGTTTATTAGGGATGTTCTAGAAAATGACATGGGAATTAAAAACTATGCTAAGGAAGATGTTGAAAAAATTATGGAAAATGCTGCGAGTGCCAGCAACTTATTGTATGTATTAAACGACTTGGTGTCTGTCAGGTCGCAAACTGGGTGGACCACGCATGGCCATTCGGCAGTGGATGTCAATATTTATGCCCACACCAACTCCGAAGCTATCAAAGCCAAGTTGTTGTCCCACAAACCACACCATGGATTGTTGGGCAACCACGAGAACATAGAAATCGGCTCGTTTATGGAATCTGTCGCGGGAGTCAGCTTAGATGAGGTGACTGAAATGATTCAAAATATCGAGCACTCGCCAAAAAGCGTCAGTCAGCAGCAAATCGAGCGCCAGTTTGAATAGATTAGTTCGATGTTTAGTTATCGAATTAAAGGCATTCGGAAATGCTGTAGTCGCGCTTACCAAGCTTGGCTCTCAAGGTAGCCCCATACTTGTAAAATGCAAAAGGAATAAGGATCATGGCCAATGAAATAAAGGCCAACAACCAACTGGCCCATTGCAAGCCCAATTTGTGATACATTTGGGTAGTGAACAATGGGAATGCGGCACCACCGGAACTTCTAAGAAACACTTTGGTGGCCAAAGCAGAAGCGGCGTTTTTGGCGTATGAATCAATGATATAGTTGTTAAGTGAATAGTAAATCAACACCATACCGTAACCAAAGGCCAATCCACTGGATGCAGGACCGACCCAGATAATATGCTTGTAGGAAGTCGCACCCAAAATGAAAAGGGCGATACATGGGAAAGGACTTCCAATCATGGCACCCACCAATCTGTCTTCCGGTTGGGGTCTTCTGCGTTTGGCTAAAGATTGGTACAGTTTTTCGATCACGTAAGTGGTTGAGAGTGCAAGAAGGGCTCCAATCAAGATAGGGATATACATAAGTCCAATCAAATTTTCGCCGTAATCGTAAAGCTCAGAAAATATGACAGGGTAGGCAAAAAAGAATGCATATAACAACGAGTAGATAAGGGCCACATACGCGCACGTCAAGTCCAAAACCGGTTCTTCTATAATGAATCTCAATGGTAAAACAAAATTTTCATTCACCAATTGCTTGAGCGATAATGGCATGTGTTCCTGTTCAGTCATAATGTTGGGGTTACCGGATTCTTTTCTCAACTTCTTGGCTCTCTTTTTAAGAATGGCAGGAGAGTAAGTTTCTGGCAAAAGACAGATGGCGATCCACATTACCCCGGCAAATGCCATGTTGACCCAGATAATGATCTCAAAGCGACCAGTGCTGTTGGAGATGAAACCGTTTACGACGGCACCAAAAACAGGACCAGAGTAGGGAGCGAAGGAAAAGAAGGCAATGGCCAACGATCTTGTTTCGTTGTGCATATCGACTATACTAGCACCAACATTTGTAAGTGCACTTGACGCAAAGACTCCGCACAAGAAACGACAAACTAACAAGGCACCGATGTTGGGAGCCAATGCGCATGGAATGTTGAAAATCACATACAATCCGAACGAGATCATATACACAGGTTTTCTACCGATCTGCTCCGATAATGGAGCCCATATCAATGGACCCACGGAGAAACCCAACACCATCAACGAGACTGTCAAAACTGCAACTTCTTGCAGCACATGAAAATGTTCCTGCACAAGGCCCAATCCGTCGGCGAGACACGACGAGCCATAGGCAGCACAGATGACGAAGACAGAAAGAAACAAGGTGTAGGCCCAGCGGTAGAGAGGCGTCCAGTTGTGGGGGTTTTCGGGATCGTCCACCTTGAAAGTGACGAATTCTATTTTCTCTTTTTCGGCTTCGTCCTTTTTGGAGCCGAAGGTGATGTTAGACTGGGTTCTTCCTATCGATTGCAATGTTTTCAAAGGAACCAAACCGGATGGCGTTTCCAATGTATATTCTTCTGGGAAAATAGGATCTTCATTTTTAAGTGGGTTGTTGATATCAGGGGTGGGAATATCCGCCGATATTCCTAACTCGTGTAGCGACTTGATAGTTTCCGTCCTGGTAAGGCTAAGACCAGGCTGGTCGCCGACGACTTCTCTGCGCGCTTGATATTCATCTTCAGTTAATGGCTGGGCGTATTCCTGGTAGTTCTTATTGGAACTCGATGATTCACTTGATATCGAACTCATGTTCAATTACAAAAATATGTCATCGAATGATTGTATAGCGCCCAGCAAGTCTTAAGTACTTGCAGCGTTAACGAAGGGCCAGTGTCGCCTTCGCAGAAGTAGCCTGGCGGTGACTTTTTGCACCTAAACATATCCGAAAATCCGGTCGGATTTCGGGCTTTGACATTGCCGGCGCGCGGCTACATTTCCGGTGCGGCCTGCTTAGCGTATTGCCGTGGAACAGCGAGCAAGCCGCAAGCCGCTCACATCATACGATCTTTCGCCTCTACGACTGTTAAGCGATCAAGGAGGGTTATACGGTTATACGGTTATACGGGCCTAATATGGTTTGTAGTAAAGCTTTGATAGATTCAAAAAGTAAGAATGTTTTCAATAAGTTTTAATAGGGTTGTCCAGACACGCCGTGCTCGGACTCGCGCTAAATATTCTTAGCAAATCGCACTGATCAAACTGATAACTTCTTCACTCATCTAGACCATGAGAGTGAAGACCGGTTATAAAACCATCAATCTCGTGGCTTTGTGCTTCGCGGGGTTTGCATGTATCTCGATCGTGGTGTTTCTCACGTCCACGCAGCCGTTTTTCATCACCGAAGTCGTAGGATTATCAAAGGGCAAAAAGATCGGCAGCGTGATCGGGACTCTCGGGGTGGCCGATGAAATGGTACTGATTTTGACAGCTCCATTATTGGGTGCGTTAGCGGATACGTTAAATAACGTTCCACGGTTTTCCATCAGCGGAACCAAGTTCGTTCAGAGCTTCAGTTTCATTGTCATGGCCGTTGCCCTATTTGGGTACGGTCGTTTCACTACCAGCATATTTCCCGGTTTAATTTTCTTCCGGTGCGTATTTGCAGCCGGAGTGACTGCCTGCTTGAGTATAATAACGGCCCTGTTAAACGAACTCACCAACTCAGATTTTTTTTTCGATTGGAGGCGGCTTCCGCATCCTAGCACTGATCTGAGAGCCCAAGCTACTAGCCTGGAACTTGAACCATTGCATCAAAACCCGGCGCCACACAAGAACGGCAAGTATGCTGCTTTGATCGGCATTTCTACCGGTATAGGTGCAATTTTTTCAGTGTCGTTCTTTTTAACGCTTCCACCGAAATTGGCTGAAAATTATCCTGGCCTTACTCGTAAATCTTCCTTACAGTGGTCCTACATCATCATTGCCGGCTATGCGTTGATAGCATTCATACTACTATTTGTATTTCTCTACGACCACAAAAAACAGCTGGCTGAAGTCGAACAAGATGCTCAGCAGTCCAAACCGTACTTCTCGCGTATCTATGAAGCACTTGAGCAGTCGAAGAACAACACCACAATTCAATTGGCTTACGTGGGAGCATTTGTAGCCCGCTCTACCACTGTGACCACCTCGGTATTCATTCCACTTCTTGTCTACAACTTTTACTATCACAATGGACAATGTGACGACTCGAATTCGGGCGTTCCTTCTAAAGATTGTCACGATGGATTTGTATTCTCGGCCATTTTAACTGGTGTAGCCCAAACTGTGGCCTTGGCATCGTCGCCTCTTTGGGGGTGGCTCGTGGATCTGGATCGTGTGGGCAAATCCAAGTCCGTTTTTATAGCATCTGTAGTTGGATTGATGGGTAATTATGGGATCTGCTTGCTCAGCAACAATTCCGATGGTGTCTTTGATCCTCGTACTGCCAGCTGTTTTCTCATGGTGAGCATGATCGGATTGTCGCAAATCGGCATGATTATCAGCACCATGAGCCTTCTCAGCAGCGTGCAAGTTGACAATGCTGGAAGTCTAAGTGGGTTGTACAGTTTGAGTGGAGGTGTGGGAATATTGCTCATATCCAAGTTAGGAGGTATTGGTAGTGACTACTGGATCTTGACTCCTTTTTTGGTGTTGGGTACATTTAACTTGGCACTTTTGGTGTTTTGTGCTGCCACCATCCGCCATGATTTACGAGAACAGATAAGTATACAGATAGAGTAAAAAATAATATTAAAAGGGTTCATTAATCAGTGTAGGAGATCAAAATAGATTTACATCTATTTAACAATATGCTCCGGTAGAAATTAGCGTTAAGATCATGACTGATTGGCTTATTGAGTCATCATCTCAAACAAGTTATCCTCGGATAGCTTCCAAATCAGGTCAGCATCGCGTACTAAATCATATCCGATCAAATACCGATGCTTTTTTTACCTTGAATAATATTTACCTATCTGCATAAGCGACGTAAAAACAGCCAACGACCCGTTGAAAACCTGAAGTCATGATCAGTGTCAGCCTGCTGGTACGGCCGGAACAGTCAGGTGGCATGTGTCTAAGACAACAGTCCAGCGAAAAGCCGTGGCGCTGCTTCGAAGGCGTGTGCTGTCAGTCCGAAATCAGTTCGGGTTGTCGTGGCAGCGAGTCTTCAAACCGCTCGTAACCCGTCGTCCTCTGACGTGAAGTTTGAAGCAACGTCACGTGACACCATCTTCAAAAAAACATCGTATTCAAAGATCCGTGAAAGCTCCTACACCCCAGAGTCGTACCAAGAGAGAGGGGAGTCGGGTATTTCTAGTTTTTGTGAATAATTCATAACACTGAGCTGGATTTTTCACGAAACGACACCTATATCCATACTTCCGACCCTAGAGATGGAAACACTTTTGACGTTGATTCCTTCGGTATGTTGGATATTATACCGATGTATTCAAATTCTCAAGACGCCAGTCAAGGAATTAATTGAAGATCTCAACATTGAAATCCCTCACTCACCGAACATTTGCATCGATTCCATCACCAAAAATTCTGCTATTATCCACTGGGACATAGAGATCAAGCTTGACGAGAATCTATATTATATTTTAGTAATCAACAACCAGGAAGTTGCCACCATAACTTCGACCTCGTGCAAGTTGAACAACCTAGATCCTGAATATGTGTATCAAATCCAAATCATCGCTGTCAATTCGCTTACCAATTTTAGATCCCAGAGCTCTTCAGTATATATAGAAACCATGGAAAATGGTGGAGAATTGAATGATCTTGGGATTGAAGGGGAAATTGAAAAAACAAGCTCTCCGATGTCTAACACTGAAGCTATTAAGTCTACATTGCCTTCTAATGGTTATGATATCGAGTCTATCAATATTGATACCGTCAAATCAACCACCAGTCCCGAAAAATTGAACGAATACTTGATAGGATTCCAGAACGAAACCATCAAGTTGAACCAAGAGTTCAAAAGCTATCAAAATCACGTAAACGAAGAGTCGAAAAATTTGCACAAGCAATACAAAATCCACAAGCGTGAGTTCGATGAAGAGACCGATAACAGGCTTAAGAAGGACAACGAAGTAAAGGTGTTGGAGAGAAATAAAGATAAGCTCAACTACCAGAAATTGAAGCTCACCAACCATCTAAACTCGCTCAAATCTGGGCTTGAATTGTACCAGTCGAAAATCGATGTGTTGGAGCAGAAGCATAAGAAGTTGAGTGAGAGAAACGCCCAGCTTTTGAAGGGAGAAGTGACTGAAAAGGGCAAGATTGCTAGTGAATCAACCACCATTCGGGCCCAAATAGAAAAGCTCAAAAAGGAAAATGAAAAGGTCGAGGAGCACTTGAAAGGGCTAATGGCCGAGAAAAAGGAACACAACACGATCATGAGCCAGCTCAAACCTCTTTTAGACGAACTCAATACTCCAGTACCAAATAGTACCAATGGCACGAATCCGGCAGTTGGTGCTAACGAATCTGCTGTGTTTAGCAAAGATGGCACCATCAACCGTAAAGCCTTTGATACCCTCTACAAAATATTCAGGATCTTGCCATCGTGGGAAGAAGAAATCACCAATGAAATCAATACTTACCAGTTGGCAGAGGCCCAATGGAGAGAAGACTACAAGGCCGAAATCAAAAAGTACTTGTCTCATCATCAAACCCTCGAATTACTCAAGCAGAATAGAGATAAATCGTACCAGCCAGTCAAAGTAAGCGAGTACCAAGTTTCTATTGACTTCGGAGGGTTCAGCAATGCCTTGCCAAAGCCCAAGTTCAGTGGAACTTCCGGTAATGGAAAGGGATTCCGCAACTTTTCACCCGAAGAAAATGCCGGAGGTTTCTACAACCACTACAGTCTGGTTTATTCCAATGAGGAAGACTCGAGTAATTTGGACCAAATCGACACCCAGCCCATTGGAGTTGATAAAGTGGCCAATACAGGCTTGAATAATACGGTAGGCACCAGAGTGGGTTCCGGTATTGACCAATATTCATCGCCTTCTTTGGTCAACAACATGTTGACATCAGATATGGATATACCGCAGCCACTTTTTGGACAAAGCTTTAATTCTACATTGCCTCAAGGATTTCCCTACGATGACCAAATCTATACCAGCGGTATCAACTCCCCTATTCAAGAAACACAGCCCATGTATCGTGGCTACGATCTCAACCCCATGTTGTATGCGTACAATTCACCTCGCATTTCCAGTGCCAATTTGAATGGAGGTTCGACTGTGGGGGGACAGCCCGGCGTTGGACGGGGAGCCGGAGTTTGGAGCTCGGGCGTGAATGGCCTTTTCTCTGCCAACGATAGTTTGACCAGTTTGCCTGGAGGAGGGGTTGCAGGAGTCAGTTCGGGAGTCAACTCTGGCGTCAATCCAAGCATAAATGGTGTTGTCGGAGTCAACGCGCCACAGGGCGCCGCGCCCGAGTCAGGGTACTTCATGGCACCCAAGCTATGGATGGATGGCGATATGGGCAATTCCGGGTCGATTATGAATGAGCCCAACCCCACACATGCACGTAACACATCGAGTAGTCAAATCTGGAGGGACCATCCTAGCACCCATAACTTTCATTTGGGGATGGCTGAGTTCCAGCCGTTTGATTCCAGTGCCAACTTGTCTGGAGTTAGTGTAAATGCCAATAATGGAAACACCAATGGGAATGGTAGTGGAAACGGTAACATCAATACTGCACCTGAACTTCCAGGCATTTCCACTGCCAATGGTTTTTATAACCAGTTCGACTTCCCGAATTCCAACTTCGAAAGCGGAGACTACAAGCAATATTGATGCGGTTATGTACATCTGCCGGTGCGTCAGTCGCGCAGTCGGATGCAGGAATAACGGTTTTTCGGGTTGGACGGCAGGTCAAAAATGCTCTCACTGTATATGGATAATTAGAGCGAACATTATTAAACATCAGCGTAGAAGAAATTTAGGTTTTAAACAAGCGCTGTCGTTACCTTATGTGAACATTTGCATCCGGCGCCACACTACAGTAAGTGACCGTCCGCCTGAGGCGCCCCTCTACCTGCACCTTCGTGTTCTCCCCTCTTCGCTCCTTCTTTCTTTTACTGCAAAACCTTGAGGCAAAAAAGCTTGGGTGCGCGATGAGAGCAATTTCTTTTTTTGGTGTCATGGCCGGTGCCACAAGTACTGAAAAGTGAAGGCATTGCTCTGCTAGGGACACACGAGTTATAAAACCAAATGAAATCTTGACTCATTTGAGACAACCTATCGAAATTCGACAACTACAAAATATAACAAACATCCAGCTTTTTTCAATAATTCAACATTATTACCAAAACCTGTCAACTAGTTTACTTGTCAACTTCTTTATAACCAAACTAATAGAATATGACTATTGACCAAGAAACTTATCCTACCCACAATGAGTTCCGTAGTGATACCTTCACTGTTCCTACCAAAACCATGCTCGAAGCCAGTCTCAACGCTACCTACGGAGACTCGGTATACCAAGAAGACCAGTCCACCCTTGAGTTGGAGAGGAAGCTTGTAGAGATTTGCGGTAAAGAAGCGGCCTTGTTCTGTGTTAGTGGTACTTTGTCTAATCAAATCGGGTTGAGAGCGAACCTTTACCAACCACCATACAGTATATTGTGCGACTACCGCGCGCATGTATTTTTGCACGAGGCGGGAGGATTAGCCACTTTGTCACAAGCCATGGTCCACCCAGTGATCCCAGCCAATGGCGACTACCTTACTTTGGAAGATATTAAGTACAACGTGACCGCAGACGACGGAGACATCCATGCTGCTCCCACCAAGATAATTTCTTTGGAAAACACATTGCATGGAATTGTGATGCCTATTGAAGAAATTAGAAAGATCAGCGAGTTTGCTAGAGCCAACGACATCATCATGCACTTGGACGGTGCCAGATTGTGGAATGCGCTGGCTGCTACAGGTGTATCAATCAAAGAATACTGCTCGTACTTTGACTCTGTATCGCTTTGTCTCTCCAAAAGTTTGGGTGCTCCAATGGGTTCTGTGTTGGTAGGACCTCAGAAATTCATCAACAAGGCCAACCACTTCAAAAAACAAAACGGTGGTGGAATCAGACAGGCAGGTATGATGGCCGTCATGGCTATCCATGCCATCGAAACCAACTTTGACCGTCTTGCATACTCTCACGAGCTCGCCAAGCAGGTGGGACAATTCTGCGACGACAACGGCATCAAGCTGGAGAGCCCTGTGGATACCAACTTTGTTTTTCTTGATTTGAAAGCCAACCAAATGGACGACCGCAGATTGGTGGACGTTGCTCGTTCCAAGTATAATCTCAAGCTTATGGGCGGACGGTTGGCGTTCCATTTCCAGCTTTCACAGCACAGCGTCGACAGCTTGAAGCAATGCATTTTGGAATGCTACCAATACAACCAGCGTTTTCCCCATCAACCATCTGACAAAAACAACAAGAAGATGTATAACTTCGATGCCATGAAAACGGCTGCGAAAAACGCCTAAAAAATAATAATAATTCCTCTGCATATCTCCCACCGGCATAACCCCCTACTACTCACACACGGCACTTTGCCACAATAACGACCCGCATATACATTATACATAGTAACCCACGGTAATATACCTAATACACGTAGTAACCTAAGCCACTCCGCATGGTCTGCTTGGTCGCCAGTCGCTGCCCATGCCATCACGTGCCGCCGCCAAACACAATAGATTTCCACGTGGTAACGTCATGATGTTTATGTGGATCAGACTGACCGTGTATAATAAATATAAACACGAAAACACCATATACACCTGATAAACACCCCAATAGTTCTTGTGTCGTAAATGCCTTCTGATATCCCCGGAATCGACCATACCAAGGCCCACAGCACAGGCAACATCGCCTCAGATACCCGCCGGTACTCCAGCGCCATTGAGTCTGACATGGAAGATGATTCTGGATACGTTTCATCGGCTTCTTCTGGGTTCTCGCCCACACTCAGACGATCCGATTCGTCAAGCTCGGTGTCGTTTCTCGATCTTTCCAAGCTCCTCTTTGCCAGTGACTTTGACTTTGGCTTGAACTTGGATAGCGTCAGCGGGTCTACCAAGAAGAAGTTCATCGATATGAAGTTGAAAACACGCGAGAAGCTAAGTAAGTACAACAACAAAAACTCCAGGGATACCGAGCTTCATCAGCTTCAAGATAAGTTTATCCGCCGGCTCCAGAAGTTTGACAAGAGATTGCAGCTGAATCTCCAAAGCTCGTCTACCGAAAAATTGTTTTACGCCGGAGCCGTTTTCTTGATCGCCACCTCAGGTTTCATAATCGGCAAGTACCCTATTTACTTTCCCCATTTCCACACCGTGCTATTGGCGTTTCTCATGCCGATTCGATTCTACACGTACTTCAAGCAATCGTTCCAGTACTTTCTTGCTGACTTGTGCTACTACGTCAACTTGCTTTTGATGGCGTTCATATGGTTCTTTCCAGGGTCGCCGTCGTTGTTTGTATCGGTGTTTGCTTTATCTATGGGAACGTTGTCGTTTGCAGTAATCACATGGAGAAATTCGCTCGTGCTACACCTGATTGAGAAAACAACCAGTTCGTTCATTCATGTGATGCCTCCTGTCACCATGTTTGTGATTGTGCACGAAATGCCGGCCGATTACATCGTCAAGAGGTTTCCTGCGGTAGCATCCATCGACAATTGGAACTTTTTCAATGGCATACTATGGACTTCCGCTTACTACACCATATGGCAGGTATCGTACCATTACTTCATAACAATTCGTAGAAAGGAACAAATAGATAAAGGCAGAGTCACATCCTTCACGTTCCTCAAAAAGAAACAGGCAAAGACTCTTCTTGGCAGGTTTGTGCTTTCTCTTCCTTATGTTTGGATGCAGACTGCAACCTTCACCTTGATTCAATTCGGGTACCAGATCCTTACCATGATGTTCTGCCCTATCTGGTTCAAGTACAAGCACCTTTGTGGGGCGTTTGTTTCGACCATTTTTGTGTGGGCAAGTTATAATGGTGCCACTTTCTACATCGATGTGTTTGGCAAGAGGCTCGACAAAGAGGTGGAACGGTTGAAGAATGAAATCAACCATCTCCAGCAGGAGAATGAAAAGTTGCAATACTCTCCCGTGGCCACTGCCCAGTCCATCTATGATGATAATATCAAGCCGCTAGACGTAGCATCAGAAGCCTATAGATGATTATATAGGGTGAATATTATTTATTAAATTGAATGGGATAATTGAAGTAAAAGCCGAAAATTAAAGATATTTACTTGACCCAAGCAGAAAGTGGAAATAGTAAGTTTAAGTGAAACTACTAGAGCTTACTTTATTTATATTTCCAGTACAACATATTTGGAGATCTTCTCTATACTATAATAAGGGAGTCTCTGCGCTACCAAATTATTCTTTCAGCTTACCTTCGCACTTTTTCCGGGTAATTTTTCAACAGTAAAAATTTCAACCGATTTCCAGGTAGACAAACTCTATCCACAATGTTCAGGTCCAAAGTACATGTAGCGGCCAGAATCGGGCATGGGATGAGCCAGCGGCTTCTTTCCAGCACACGGAATGCCATGCAGCAAAAAAGTTCGAAAGTCCAGCAGCATATAGACTTTTTATCCAAGTACTACTCGCCCGCCATGTTGCAAAGTATAAAGATCGCCGAGTCGATTGTCGATCCCCAAGATGTGCTTGAGTTACAGAAAAGAGGGTTCAGAGGCCATTCGAAGGTCCCACCTGCGCAAAAAGAATCGGACTATTCCGTCGACGACCCCAAATGGACCGAGCCAGTTGTGTTTCCCAACCAGGCGTCCAAAGCATCACCATATCCTGAAATTCCCCAAATCGCCAGTGCCGACAGATCAGACTTGAAGATCAGATTCAAAGAAGGCGTCGGTGCCAAGCGTGTTTTCCAAAGAGACAATTTGGCTGGAGATATTGCCAAGTTGACCGGGCTTGAAGAGAACTACATCAAGTCGTTGTATGTGAGGCCCATTATCATGAAGAGAGTTTCCAACAAAACATCGAAAGGTAACATTCCTAGTTTCTTTGTGATGACCATTGTAGGTGACAAGAAAGGTACCATTGGTTTGGGGATCGGTAAGTCCAGAGACGGTGTGAGAGTGGCTGCCCGTAAAGCCCACTGGAATGCTATCAAGAACTTGACTCCCATTCCACGTTATGAAGAAAGAACCATTTTAGGTGATGTAGAGTACAAGTACCACGCCGTCAAGTTGTTCATCAAGTCTGCTCCAGAAGGTTTTGGCTTGAGAGTCAATAGAAACATTTTCGAAGTGTGTCAGGCTGCAGGTATCAAGGATCTTAGAGGTAAGATCTACAAGTCCAGAAACCCGGTGTTGGTTGTCAAGGGTTTTGTCGAGGCATTGACCAAGCAGAGATCGATTGAAGATTTGGCTGCTGGTAGAGGAAAGAAGATTGTCGATTTAAGAAAGGTCTACTATTCCAATTAAATCGTTACTGTACATAGTCACAATAAAGAGAGTAGAAAGAAAGAGAGTAAAGAAAGAAAGAGAGTAAAGAACTTAAGAGAGTAAAGAATTAAAGAGTATAGTGAAGAGTAAAGAGTAGAGTAAAGAGACCAAAAGTGAAAGAATGGTAGTAAGTAAATAAATTGCTCTTTTCATTGAATGGTAAACATATGTATACATAAATATTCAGTGTTGCAGTTCTACTAGATGTCATGTGCGTGAAAATTCATGTGATTCAGTTTGTCAGTGAATCTGCTTTTCAGTAATATACTTGAATACCTATAAGAGTAGTTAAAATAGACTGGTCCTCAAAAACTAGTTTTGGGGTTCTTTTAGTTTACTAGTCCAAAATGTACTTTTTATTGTAATAAGCCAATCTTTTACTTCGTGGTCAAGTCATCGAGACTGTATAATACCTTGCTTACGTAATCACCTCGCCCCTTCAGCACAAGACGAAGAGGATAGCGGAGCAAAACAGGAATAACCTATATAATGGTGGTAGATACTTCATATTACGACTTGTTGGGTCTCGCACCTACAGCCACATCCCTAGAAATCAAAAAGGCTTATAGAAAAGCAGCAATCAAGCTTCATCCAGACAAGAATCCCGGAGATCCCCAGGCTGCTGCTCGGTTCCAAGAAGTAGGAGAAGCGTATCAAGTTTTGAGTGATGAGACATTAAGAGGCAAATATGACAAGTTTGGAAAGCAAGAATCGATTCCTCAGGAGGGATTCGAAGATCCAGGCGAATTTTTTTCAATGATTTTTGGCGGTGAAGCGTTTAAGGATTGGATTGGAGAGTTGTCGTTATTGCAAGAATTGACCAAGTCAGCCGAATTATCGGGATATGACGAGGAAAAGAAGCCTGAGGAAGATGATAAGCAGGACCCCGAAAAGAGTGACGGCGCGACTGAAAAAACAGGTCTTAGTGCTACCGCTAAGGAAGACATCAAGTCCGGTAGCTCAACCAAACAGTCGCTTTACTTGGAAAACACCCAAGCGGAAGGAAGTTCTGGAAGTTCTGGCGATGTAGGTAAGAAAGAACTCACGGAATCGGAACAGAAAGAGCTCAAACGCAAAGAAGAGCTTGAAAAGTTTGAAGAAGAGTGTCGCTTAAAGAAGATCGAAACCCGTAAAGAGTTGACCCGTAAGTTGATAGACCGCTTGTCGTTGTACACTGAAACCGATATGCAAGAAGATGTAGCCCGGTCGTTCCAGGAGAAGATGAGGTACGAGGCCGAACTGTTGAAGATGGAAAGCTTTGGCTTGGAAATCTTACACACCATTGGACAGATATACAAGACCAAGTCCAAGATTTTCTTGAAGAACCAGACTTTTTTTGGATGGGGAGGGTTCTGGACGTCTGTCAAGGAAAAAGGGGGGGTTGTCAAAGACACTTTAAAGACGGTATCCAGTGCGTTGGATGCACAAAGAACAATGCAAGAATACGCCAAGATGCAAGAAGACAACGAGTATCATGCGAAACAAGAGTCCGGTGCTGGTGAAGGTGCTTCTGAAGGTGCTGGTGAAGGTGCTGGATCACCAGAAGAAACCAAACAGGAGGCCCAAGAAGAGTTGAAAGAAGCCGAGAAGAAGGTGGAGGAAATGAAGCAGATTCCCGAGAAACACACGCCTGAAGAGATTGCCGAAATGGAAAAGTATCTCATGGGTAAGGTGTTGGCAGCAGCATGGTCCGGGTCCAAGTTTGAGATCCAGGGCACTGTCAGAGGAGTGTGCGACAATATACTTGATGATAAAGAGACATCAGTAGAAGTAAGGGCTGCCAGAGCAAAGGCCTTGAGGTTGATGGCCGATGTGTTTATATCAGCTACCAGAACCGAAGCTGAGGATGAAGAAGCGAGAGTATTTGAGGAGTTGGTAGCGGAGGCTAGTAAGAAGAGGGAGAAGAAGAAGCCTCAACCTGAAGCTGAACCTACCAAGTAATCAAACTTAATGATAAGAGACACTCCTACTGATTGTCAGAACTAGCAGTCAGCGTAGCTGGCCATGAACCAGTATATGATTGTCATTCCTATATAGAATCGATTTATATAATCAATATAACTACTAATTAGATGAAAGCGTGGGCGGGGGATAATGATATTATTGAAGAATAGTGTAGGTAATAGAAGAGTTAAGCGAGATGAACAAAACGAAGTAAATGCGATTGGAAACCGATTGCGATCTATTCAAATTTCTACTATTACATTTAAAGACAGTGCTTAAAAAGATAAGTCAAAAGTAAATGAGAACTGGTCCAGCGTTATATTTGAGGAGATTTATTTGAATTGCCTACTTTTGGGTTTTCGAGATATTTCTCTCTATTTTTGCAAATCTAGTATCATCATATACTAATTTAGGTCATACTACTCATCATAACTGAAGGCCTTTGTTTCCACTAATCCAGTTGTTGATCATTGCCAATACACTTTCAGGCTGATCATGAGGGGAAAAGTGACCTGCTTCATATACTCTCAAAAATGTCAAGTTATCGAAATTTTTGACTTGACCTGAAGAGTTTCCATTGACAAACCATTCAATAAGCGGGGTTTGGGAAAACAAGCTATGACCGTACCAAGGAAGGTCATCGGTCCAAGCATGTCCACCTAACCAATTGCAGATGAAATCTTTATCTCCGTTGTATATTAATACCGGGATGCCGTTCTCCAAAATAGTGGTTACGTTTTGCTGGTATGGTTTCATCCAGTCTCCGGTATTTATAGCAGCATCGTACGGAGCTTCATTACATTCTTTGAAGGAAATGTTATGAACTCCTAATGCTTGTTGAACTTTTGGCTGGTTCAAATACTTTGAGAGATAATCAATTTCTATGTAGCAACTTTCCAGATCACTCGTACATGGTGCTCTCACGTCATAAAGGTTAAACCCTTGATCTGCATAGACACCCAAGACGGAATTACACAGATAAGTTGTACTTGTACATTGAGTGTAGTTCAGCTGGTTATTGTAGCAAGTCTCAATATTCGGAATACAAGTATCTTGGTCTTGCAGCATTTTACTACAAAGGGTTTCATTCAAAACTGGTGCCTGCCCTCCTTGACCGCACGCCATGGGTTCGTACCAGTGGTATTGAGTCAAACAATCAACCAATCCGTTACCCACGGCAATAGACGCAAAGTTGAATGAACGGTCGGGATGAGTCAATATTTCACTACCAACGGCTGGCACAGTATGTCCCGCATACGATTCACCGGTGACATGGAATGGGAGCTTGCTGAACTGAGGGTTTGCTTTAAAGAACAATTCGAGAAAAGCATACACATCTTTAGCTGCTAGCACGGTAGTTGTCACGTTTTCGTTTGAGTAAGAGAATCCGGTACCGACGGGTTGGTCCAAATATATCACCGACGCATTGTTGTTCCAACTATATGGATTATGGACCACGTTCAAATCGGCGTCAATGAACGCAGGTCCATTTTCGAACAAAGCGGCCGTCAACGACGAGCATCCCGGTCCACCAGTGAGCCAGAGAAGAACAGGATCATTCGCAGGATCATTTCTGGATTCAAAAAACCAATAGAAAAAGTGCTTGTCTTCGTCCTCGATGTCCAAATATCCGGCAATCTGTTTCGAAGTGTCGATACCCAAAGAGCCTGGATTTGAACTTGCACTCAATGAGTGACCGGGAAACCTATCATCAGTAGTGATTTGAGCAGTGACAGTGGAAACCAAACTAACTGCAAGGGTGCAAATTATTAAAAACTTCATTTGTTGGTTAGAGATGTGCTGTTTTGCAGCTAATTTTGACAGCTAAATTGACAGCTTTTTATACTCGACGCACGGAGAAGACAAACAAAGCGTTGCGCCGTCGGAAAGTCTTCAAGCTGCTACAGAACTGTCTCCTGATTCCCGACGTAGCGATCGCTCAAAGCAATGTCGGAATAATTATTATGTCAATTTGACAGATATGGAATTTATTGGACATAGACGCAAAGCCTCGCATCAGTGCATATTTTCGGTGCTGCCAAGAAAGTTACATAACCCATAACACCCTTGTAGTTGCAGTCAAGCAAGTACCCCTAATTGAAAGGGTTTCTCTTGTGGGGTCACTTTATTAATAGCACCCATCGGCGTAAACACGTCAATATGAATGGAATTTACAAGGCGAATTGAAATCAGTAAAACGTAAAAGGTTAATCTACCGACATATTATCCAATCCAGTTGGGCAAAAATATTGCGAAACTCGGTTCGGTATTATTACAATTCTAGAGAAACCTCCATACGCCATAGATAAAGTGGATGTTTTTGCACCCAAGAATTTCAGTCTTCTCGAATGAGCGGGTTGCCATGTGGCGTTCTACGACTACGTCGCAGCATGTTTCTGTAGTCAACCACGTGCAACTGATAACTAGCACTGATATTGGGCTAGTTTATGTTGTTGCGCACGTCCTGGGCTCGCTTCAAAATCCATAATCGGTCAGTTGACCGAGGGGCGGCAATAAAAGTCAAACAACCGAATGTCAATTATAAGTGTCTGCTACTAGAATCAAATCAGTTATACAGCCGGTAAACCGCGAAAGTACTAAATTGTAGCGACAGTTGTGCAACTAGTGCCAAAACCTCTGATACTGAGAGATAGGCATAAAGTTCAAGGACTTCAGGTAAGAAACCAGTTCAAGGCTTAAGTATTCTAATCTATGCATTGGTACATATGAGTGCTAGAATGTTGATCAAAGCGTGGTTAGATATGACCAATTGTAGCACCTACATTAGTGAGCATTGTAGCGAACAAGCAAAAGACGGGTCAGATGTTTCATAATATTATCGAAAAAATCTAATAGTTAGGTTCATAGAACGTCAATGGCAATTGACAAGATTACTCGGATCAGACCATTGGTCCACATACCGTTTGCTGGACCCACTAGTGAGTACCCATCATAAATACCCAGCATATAATATCTCACGTGACTTAACGGTCACTAAATTCCTTCTCGCAATTCATCACCACCACAAGACCAATGATCCGGATCGTGGCCAAGAGATGTATAAGCAGGCGGCCAGCTAAGCCGCGTGCGGAAGTGAAAAAGTTAGGAGACATCAAGTTTGACTACTATGATCTTGTGTGTCGTACCCCCACCCACCCTTCGCATCCAATAGAAGCCAGCTTGATGAGCGCCAAAGACTTGAAAAAGCTCAAGAAGCACACCAAAACATCATTCGAAGGAAACTATTTCATAGACCCCAATGTTTCTGCCGAGGAAAGAATAGCCAAAGTGTTCGGAGGTAGAATCAAAGGAGATGCCCCGCAGTCTTCGAGTCGTATAACGCGAGGCGAGCCGCACGTAATCGCGGGCATAACCGTACCTGCAAAACCCACGGAACCCGATAATTGTTGCATGAGTGGATGCGTCAATTGCGTTTGGGAACTTTTTGATGAGGATATCAAAGACTGGAGCTTCATACGGAAAAAAGCTGCCGCTGCCGTTGTAAAAAAGGGAGGCCGCTGGCCGGAGAATTTCGACGCTCCTGTTGCACATTTGAAGCAAGAAAACTTGCCTTTGTCCATAGCACACAAAAGTCCTGAGGAGTTGACCTCCAAATCGCAGGCAAAATCAGAAGAAGAGGAGACGTGGGGTAACGTGCCTGTTAGTATCAGAGTGTTTGCAGCATTAGAGAAGAAAATGAAGGCAAAACGCGCCGAAAAGGCAAACCCCACTCAATCATCTGCAGACTAGTAATTCTAGACCAATAATCATTATTTATAGCGTACATCAAATAGAGTTGTATTTCTACCAAATACATTGTATCCTCTTCAAATAGATTAATGTGTATTGTTTGTGTATTCTCTAAATAACTAGTCGATTTAGTCAATTTGGACACCCTTGGATGCATAGAATTCCTTGGCCTCGTCGATCTGAACGAGCAACTCACGGTACTTGTCTTCTTTATCCTTAAAAGTGATTATTCCCCATCCAAGAGTGGCCAAGGCGTAGGAGCCAAACGAGACCAAGCCCCACCATGGCAAGAATGGAAGGATTTCGTCTTGTAAAAAGACGGGCGATGGAATCACGCCGGTGTACAACGCAAAGTACACGGCCGATAACACAAATGCAGTCAATCCTGCGTCGGTAGCTTTAGTCATGGTTGCAGTTGTTGGCGTTTAGAAACTTGTTCGTGTCAATTTGGACGCGGTATCGATCACGTGAGTATGGAGGTGAAAAATCTAGCCGGTGGGTGCAAAAAACAGTCTACGGATGGACATGCTGTTAACTAATGGGAATTGCGCTGGTAATATGGGGCTTGTGATGGCTGTGACAAGTTTGCCACGCAAGGTTGTCTTTACTGTTACACTATAAATACTATTCTGTGGATTCCTGCTTGATGAGCCCCACCAACTCACTAACTCTTTTCGCGGCTTCTGGGTTGAGCAAGCTGAGTTTGGTGAGGGTCTCGTCGATACTAGGAGTTCCTAGCTCAGGTGCTCCTTCAGCAAGGTGCTCTTCGTCGGCAATATCGATATCTACATTTTCATCATCAGCCTCGGGCTCTCTTTCGTCCTCATCATCGTCTTCCTCCTCTTCTGCTTCAGGCTTCTTTTCGTCGGATTCGGTGTAGTCCGCCTGGATAATTTTGTGTATTTTGCTTTCGTAAACGGGCTCCTCGTTGACTATACGATTGAGCTTGTATCTTACGATTCTTCTCACCACCTCCATAGTTTGCTTATTGATCCAACCGTCCTGAAAATCAGGTACTTCCCGCAAAAACTCCTTTCCCATTTCGTTCTGATTGGTTTTGATAATGGTAGTGATGTCTGTGTCCAACAAATCTCCTATTTGATAGGTGACTGTGGACGGAAGAGTAGCTCCATTGAAGAACAAGTACTCCGATACTGCGATAGAATCGTCAGCATTGCCTTCTATGGTATTTGGCTTGACTCTTTTCACTTCTCTCTTGGGTGTCACAAACTTAAGTCCAGCTATTCTGAAATACTCACTCTGATACTTCCAAAACAGACTATCGCTTTTGGGATCGATACCAAACTTGACATTACAAAATCTCCAAGGTCCGCTTCTATAGATATAGGTCACGTACGGCAACGACTGCTTGATGAATTTCTTCAAGTCAGTTGACACGATATCTTCGAGCTGCTTTCTCAACCAAATGGGCTTGAGCTCAAACACCTGTTTCAACCAGGCTATACATTTGAGGAGCTGGAAATCAGGGCTGTTGACAGGTTGGCTGGTCGACTGAAGCTTGGCGAGGTTTTCTATCAATTCTTCCGCTGGTTGTGACGGGACATTGTTGGTATTGTAGTCGATCATCTTGGTATACAATTTTAGGGTATTTTTTGTGGAAACCACCTTGATTTCCCCACTTTCAGAGTCTTTAATTGCTGTTGTAAACGGGTTCTTTTGGTATTTGTAGTCAAACGGGAACCTTATTGGTGACAATATGGGAGGAGGAGGCAAGCCGTGATCGATATTCTCATAATACTTAAGGTCTTTATAATCAGAAATTCCCAACATGTTGTTGTTGCGCTCAAAATACTTCTGAACATCTTCATAAGTCTGGAAATTGAGCATGGACTCCTTGAAGTCTTGAACCATGGGGTTGTTCTTGGTGGTTATTTGGAAGTCCGCCACCGATTTAAACAGGTAAGTCTTGTCAATTATAGCTACAGGCTTGACTTTGTACTTCGGAGTGTCGTTACTTTGATCACTGATCTTGATAAGGTCTTTTATTGAGTATTTGTTGCTGTCATAGTTGGCGGGTATACTGGCTTTGGGTATGGAAACTTTGAGCAAGATCTTCTCGCTGGTGTTGTAGCTTGATTGTATGGGATGATGGAACGGATCCTTTCTCAATCTCAACTCCAATGTGTTTTCAACTGACGTGTGGTTGTAGGTGTTGCCGTCTTTATCGGAGGAGTTGATGACCTGCTTGATCTTTTCCTTCCCACCGATCATGGCAATGGCTTTTTGGGTATTTTTGACATTGAGAGGTAACTCCACAGCTGCTACGTGCGGTATATCCATAGAATGGAACGGCGCAATGGGATGTGACATGGTGGTGATTTGTATTGTTTAGTGAAGTCTCGTAGGTTTGTTAAGATATGGGTATGTATGCACGTGATGGATTGTCGCGTTTCATTTGTAGGATGTTGCAAGATGGCAATACTAACTGACTTGTGAGACAGCCAAAGGATTAATGAGCATTCGTAGAGTTAGTGAGTATAGCCAGAGCACATTGAGTACATTTGGAGTATAGTATGTATGATTAGAGCGCAGTGTAAAACAAAATGTTAATGAGAATGTTTAGAAATTTAGTGAGACCTGAGACATTGGGTTGTGTATAGGTCCGCTGACTATACATGCTAGTCTATAGCCCCATGTAATGCTTATTGTTGTTTCTGGATCTATGATGGGTTTTGTTTACGTGCCAAAAGTTTGTTGGAGCCCGAAAGCCCGATAGACCCGCGCGGTTCTAGTGAGAGCGCACCTGGAAATTATGGGAGGGCACACCTGTCGACACTACTGAGCATCCTAGCCCTCATATGGAAACATCCTATGCAGGCTAGCTGTGCCTAGAGTGTTTCACTGCTACGATTGTCTGAGCACGAAATTGACTGACCTATAGCGCAGGTTCAATCCGACGGTTGGCTGGTCCGACGGGTGTCACTTGTCTCGCTTCGCACTTAACGTCCTGCTTTGGGCCAACGTTACTAATTCCGCGGCCCCACATCCGGGGAAACTGTGTCACGAGTCCTCAGCACACCACGCAAGACTAAGGGCCAATTGAGACTCGGGCCTATCACTTGCAGTGAACGCCCTAGCATTCATAGCGAAACATATGGGGATTCTTCTTTTGCAGCCACGATGCAAGTCTAGTGGTGGTGCAGCCCGTTCCCCCGCAAAAGCACTCCGAATCGCCACATGTCCGATTGTGCGACCCGCCACGTGAACCCATGGCTAGTAGCATCCACACCAGACACTTGTAATAAATGTTCTCATGTGAATGCAAGGATGTTAGGCACCTAGGGTCTGCCGCCCCTCTACAGAATATTATCTCAATTCACCTCTCTACGGTACCCTTTCTCTACATATGCTTATGTCATTCCTTGCTTTACCCCTGTCCTCACGTGAAATATACCGCGGTCTCGGAATGGCCGCCAAAAATGAGCAATCTGATTGGTCGTCCTACCCAACTACCAAATCATGATGCCTTCGACACAACTTGCGTAGCTGACCGCCAATACCTGAGCACCCTACGCATGCGGTCACGTTTCGACCCGTCAGATCCGAAACTCCGGCGGTTGGGAACCTCAGTTTTTGATTTGGTGGTGAAGATTAGCCGCCGAAGTTCTCAATAGTTTTTCATTTTTCGAATATAATTGGAGGACCCCCCGGAAAATAGGAAAATTTCCTTCACTTTTTCTTTTCAAAACCAATTGATTAAAAATGTTATCAAAAATTGCTACTAGATCCTTTTCTTCTTCTGCTTCTTCTGCCTACAAAGTCGCCGTCTTAGGTGCCACCGGTGGAATTGGTCAACCACTTTCCTTATTGTTGAAGTTGAACCATAAAGTCACCGACTTGTCTCTTTACGATTTGAGAGGTGCTCCAGGTGTTGCCGCCGATGTGTCCCACATCCCAACCAACTCCACTGTCAAGGGTTACAACCCAGACAACATCAAGGATGCTTTGACTGGCTCCGACGTCATTGTTATCCCAGCTGGTGTCCCAAGAAAGCCTGGTATGACCAGAGACGATTTGTTCAACACCAATGCCTCCATTGTCAGAGACTTGGCCAAGGCTGCTGCTGAACACGCTCCAAACGCCGCTATCTTGGTCATCTCCAACCCAGTTAACTCCACTGTTCCAATTGTGGCTGAAGTTTTGAAGTCCAAGGGTGTCTACAACCCAAAGAAGCTTTTCGGTGTCACCACCTTGGATGTCTTGAGAGCTTCCAGATTTGTCTCTGAAGTCGCTGGTACCAACCCAGTCAACGAACATGTCACCGTTGTTGGTGGTCACTCCGGTATCACTATTGTTCCATTGTTGTCTAAAACCAACCACAAGTCTTTGGACACCGAAACCAGAGATGCTTTGATCAATAGAATTCAATTCGGTGGTGACGAAGTTGTCAAGGCTAAAGATGGTGCTGGTTCTGCCACTTTATCCATGGCTCAAGCCGGTGCTAGATTTGCTGGTGCCGTCTTGGATGGTTTAGCCGGTGAAAAGGATGTCATTGAAGCTTCCTTTGTCGACTCCCCATTGTTCAAGTCCGAAGGTGTCGAATTCTTCTCCTCCAAGGTCACCTTGGGAGTTGATGGTGTCAAGACCGTCCACTCATTGGGCGAATTATCCGACCACGAAGAAGAATTAGTCAAGGGTGCCAAGGACACCTTGATCTCCAACATTAAAAAGGGTGTTGACTTTGTTAAGCAAAACCCATAAGGTTTGTATATATTCCATTAAATGCTAGAACAATTACTTATTGGTAGATCAAACTGTAAGGTGGTGAAATAAGCACGTGGTCTTTGGGCACGTGATATATCTCGAGCTCAAAGTATGTTGCTGACAGATCGAGGAATGGTTGCGAAAATAAAATATTCAGGCTTGTGCGACCGTTAGTGCGGCACTACGAAGATTTTAGAACTTCAACAATTAGTATAGAGAGTTTGCTATTAATTTTACGAAGAAGCCGTGGTACAAACAAATTAAAGTAGGCCCTAGGGGTTTTATTCAGCCACCCACCTTCATCAAGTATGCTGCACGCGTCAATTCTTCGAGCGTAAGATGACGGAGGTGGGATTGGCGGACAAGCGTAAATGTCGGTGTACAATTAAAGTTTTAAGTGTATTTTCTTGATGATAGCCTTAACACCGTCCTTATAACCGCAATATTCCGACGAATATTTATATAGGTGCTAACAAGCTCGGGCTTTGCAATTCCATTTTGTGGATAAAGAAGCTTTCTGTACCTCTCGTTTAAGAAGGCCCCTATTGTTGTGACAATCGCGGACAGAAGTAATTTATGAGTTCGAATCGAGGCCAAATTTCAGTCGAATCGTGCAGTTCGGATTGGCTAATGCACGGAATCAAGACGCGTCACTTTTCACTTTTTTTTTTCGGGCTGCGATTTGACCGGAACTAAGTTGCATTCCACTTCGAGGACTAACGGCGCTATGAAACCATTTCCGGTCGAGACTGAAATGCAACGCCTCTACAATTTTTTTTTTCCAGCTTTGGGATAGGAGAACAAGTAACAAAAAAAGTGAAGCAGAATTGAGCCTAACATTTAATGGCTGCTTGCATGTTCACATGAATGATTACATGAGCATTCCTAGATGAATGCACGAGGTACGCTTTCCAGTAGGTCTGGAACTAAATATAGAAGTGTTCGAAACAATGCAGTCGGGCTGAAAAGTGCTCCAAAATCAAATACTGGACCAATGGTTCTAATCATCAGATTAGAGAGATCGTTACCAGGAAGAAACATGTTCATGTTACTGTGACAGTTGTCCAAAAGAGCGTGCATAAGTAAAAACTTGAGACAGTTTATTGCTACGGTGCTAATTGCCTAGCACACCGAACTATGGTGAGCTAGCGCCAAAAAGAAATTTTGAAGAAGAGACGTCCGCCGAATGCATTCTCATTTACTCTAACAAGATGCAATGGTTTGAGGAGGGGACTGCACTGCGCCCAGGCAGACTAAATTTACTATTCGCACTAAAATTAGGTTAGCTGGTCCAAAATTTAACTTTTATATGGGTGGTAGGATGTTGAAAGGTTGTGTGAAGAATCTGAGCCATCAGCAGATTTGAAGTGGTTGCACATATGGTAATATGGGTTGGCCCACATTGGTGCAGCGTTGTGCGTTACTGGGCATTTCCTCGCTCATAAGCAAAACTCGAACCGCCTCTATTACTTAGTAACGTCACCAACTAGTGAGCCAAGCCGCCCCTCGGTTTTCGGGCGTTTCCTGGGTGCGCCGGCCGGGATTGGGAGGTTGCACCCCTCGGATCTCGCCGGGCTTCTTCAGTGCATGCCCACCTCTGGAAATATTACCACAGTAGGTACCGACTGGGCCCCGATCGCCATGCTCTATTCGATTACTACCACGCGATAAATTTAATCCTAAGTAGTCTTGTAGAGGTTCAAATATAACGTATCAAGCTCTACAATTAATAGCTGTTACACCTACACTATTTTCAAACTACTTAGACTATAGTTGACTATACCCAGATTTTCTCCTCCATTTAGTCAACTGCAATTATAGTGATTCGCATCCTCTGTTGCTGCACAAAAGTAAGACATATTTCTAAGCTTCTCCACTCATAGCCGCCGAAACATCCTTTCTCCAAATCTCAATACGCCAGAAATAAGATTAGGACCACAAAAAAATAGAGCCAGTTTCAGTGTGAAAACTTCAACGTATTTCTTTTGGTAGCTGCTACGCCGGAGTAAAAGAAGTGGATTTAGGTAACTGAACCATCAATTACGTCTCCGATACGCCCCTAGCCTCAATATCAGCTTGAAGTGCGCCAATATTCGCGTTATTGCCGCCAGCTGTTGCCGCCCACCAACAACCACCAACCAGGGTGAACCACCAAACAAAAGACTAAAATCTGATTGAAATTTACCAAAATATAGTAAAAAGCACATACGAAGCACATATCCACGTACGTACGAAGCACATCCCCATAAAAATGGACAAGTACTTGATGAGTTCCCCGACACAGCTATCGCAGCCCATCGAGGCTGGCAGCGACTCGACGTTTCATATGGCCATGGATGTGGAAGATTTTGAAGTCAACTCCGCCAACTCCGCCAGCAATGATCACTTGCTGGATATGGACATCAAGCATTACTCCAACGAAGAATTGGTGCCGGTTTCGTCCAACCATCCCGCCAACAAGAACGTGTACATGGGCGACTTCGAACACATGAATCTCAATAATTTCAATCCTGATGAAACAGTCCACATTGGTAACAACCAGAACCACCATAGAAACAGTATCAGTCATAGTAATAGTGTCGATACCAGCAACACCGACGACGACGAGCCCACTTATATGCTCAACGACGACCAAAGCCTCCACAACTTTAACCACTCGAAGAACGTGTCACTAGACGATGGAGTGTACTCCTCACAGCTTCTTCACCACTCACAACGTCACAACTTCCGTAGTCACCACCAATCCAACCTTTCGACGTCGTCGATGGTCTCCATGTCCCAAGAACCGCCTATATACCCGTCCTACAACTCACGAGGCTCGTCCACTGAACACAACGACCAAATGCACAACTCATTCAGCAGCAATACTATTTATTCCATGGACTCCATACCGCAACTCTCGCTGTCGGTCTCCAACCAGTCGCTATCGGACTCGCCGTCTTCGATGCAAAAACCCCAGCAAATCCACTCCCAGCATCAGCAGACCCATCTTGGCCAGCCAGTAGTGGCCACCCCACGCAGAATGGGTAGAAACAAGTCGCTTTCCGTCTCCCTGGTCAACAATAACTTGTTCCATACTCCTCTTCGGGGCGGTCCTTCCAACGCCACTGCACTTTCGCCCATCAACTTGGCCACCAACCAAACCTCCAAGATATACAAGACTCCTCACTCATCCAAGGCAAAGGGACACAATCGTTCTCGCTCTCGTATCTCCCTTGATGCCGCAAATACACCTATGGTGCTTGGAGCATTCAAATCGTCGTCGTACCAAAACCTCAACTCCAACTTGAATCCGTTCTATACCCCTTCAACCTTCGTTTCTCCTCGTGTGGATAATATCGTAGGTGATTTGGATGATATCAGCACCCCGCTCCCAACTCCTGGCTCCTCTACAAATAGAGTTGATCACCAAGGAGTTCATTTTTTCAGCCCTACAAACTGGAATTCCTCCCAGAGCCAGCCCCAAACTGCCTCCAACAACAACAATACTTTTGGCGGTGCTTTCCCTACTTTAAAACGCAACGATACTTTCGATTCCATCAAGATCGAAGACCAAGACGATGATGCTTTCAAACAGTTGAGGAAGGCTGTCTCGTATTCAAGCTTTCCAAAAAAATTGAATGATACAAATAATCATACATCTGCTACTAAGATGAACTCCACTTCGACTGTTCCCGATGATGAAAAAATCGTTCTGTCCATTTCCACTCCCGGTGTCTACTACGTCGGGACTTCTCCCGTAAACTCCGTCAATCTCCATGATACCAAGTCCTACTCGGTCTCAAATACTAGCACCGATTACGAGAATGAAACCCCATATTCTCAGTTCAATTTACGCAAATCTGGAGGCATTGATCTATTGCTGGCCCAGTTTATTCCTGAAAATGGGCCAAATAAGCCCAACATGACGAAGAATTTGCCTCACGCCAATAACTCATTCACGAAGTCGTATCCTGCTCTGATCGACTTGGCTTCTATTGCCACTTCACATATGGATGCTAGCCTTTCGGCCCCTCCCACCATGTCTCGGATGGTCCAAAATGAATCTAAGCAGCCCAGATCTCATGCAGCCAGTAATTCACCCCCAGCGTCAGCATCTGCTGTTCATTCCAAGAGATACGGTCTTTCTCAGTCTAATTCGGGGCTCCTTCCTCCAATGGCAACATTTTCAAATCAGCAACAGCAACAGCAACAACAGCAACAACAGCAACAACAGCAACAGCAACATATCTACAATGATAACTTCCAGGGAATGCAACAGTACTTGGATTTGATGCAAATGAACCCAAATGGAAATCTAAATGGAAACCCCAATGGGAACCCAATTCCTGCCAACGGTGCGGCTGTTCAAGCTTCTGTTCCCGACTCGTCCATGTCTCAACTAAACTCAATGCCCAAAATCGATATCCCTGTAGTCAAGAACAATCGTGGTGACAAAAACGACAAGTTGGACCCCAAGAAGAAACACAAGTGCCCTATTTGTGACTCTCGATTCCAGCGTCCGGAACATGTCAAAAGACATATGAAAAGTCACTCTCTGGATAAACCTTATCAATGTGACGAAACATCGTGTGGAAAGAGATTCAACAGAAAGGATAACTTGAAGGCCCACTTGAAAAAAATACACGGTCGTCAAACATAAAAAACAAAGACAAAGTAGACTTAACTATACAATATGGTTCTACAAACAGCGTGGTAATACTACTGATCCACAATACCCATTCCTTGGACTGTCAACATTTTGACTAGACTAAGTCTACACTCTTTCATCTTCATTTCTTCCTATCAACAATTTACGGTTACTACGGTTACTTTCATGGTCGAATATCTTTTGGATATCTCGTAACTTCTTGTATTTTAGCTTAATGTACTACTATTCAATAGATTAAACCCTTTTATTTTGTAGTTTGTCTAATCACAGTATCCACTGCCTTGCAGAAATGCTCAAAGTTGCTATTGTTCAAGCCAGAAATGTTGACTCTTCCAGAACTGGTGGAATAAACGTGATGCTCTGCAGCCAACAAGTCACTCTGGGCTTCGTTCATTCCAGACCACCAGAACAAGCCGTTTTGTTTTATGATTGGTTCCCAATTACCAGGAGTCTTCAATTCCACAAACTTATTGTAGACCTTCATTCTAATATCCTTCAATCTCTGAGTTACTTTAAGAACTTGTTCGTCCCATTCCTTGCACAATTCTGGCGACGTAAAAACTTCCGAAGCGATTCTGGCTCCCCACGCAGGAGCGAACGAACACTCTTTTCTGAAGATCGATACCAAAGTACTGGTAACATGAGGCACGTAGGGGGTATCTGAGACTACAACGTGTAAAGCACCGGTCCTTTCTCCGTATAGTCCCAAATTTTTCGAAAACGATTGACAGACGAGGAAGTCAATTTTCAAGTCGTAAAACATCCGAATGGGCCAGGCGTCTTTTTCTTTGCTTCCAGTAGCAAAGCCTTGGTAGGCAGTGTCGAGAATAGGCATCAAAGAATTCTTTTTGCACAAATCTCCGACAATTTTCCACTGGTCCTTGCTGAAGTCAGCACCAGTAGGATTGTGGCACGAAGTTTGAAACAAAAACACCGAGTCTGCAGGAGCCGAGTTCATGGCATTGACCACGGAATCGAAATCAAGTGCCTGTTTCTGTTCGTCGTAATGAGTGTAGGTATTTGCCTTTCCACCCACCCATTCAATCATAGGCTCATAATTACTCCATGCTGGAACACCAATGTAAAAGTTTAAAAATCCAGCTTCTATCAAAAAGGCTGCGGCCAAGTGAATAGATCCGGTTCCGGATATAGACTGCATAGTAACAATATTCTTGTCGTCGCCATGGTCGCCAAATACCACCTCTCTAGCACCCCTGGTGAACTCAGGAATTCCTTGCATGGTGGTGTAGTTGTGACCCGGGTCGTTAGCGCTGAGGATCTGTTTGGCCTTAGCTACCACTGGAAATTGGTACAATCCACCTTGTTCGTCTTTGTAGATTCCGATGGTCACATCGACTTTATTGGGATGGGAGTCTCTCATGGACATACCCATCACCTTGACGATGGGATCCGGCTCTTCAACTTGGAGCTTGGAGAATTTAGTGCTCATTTTGCTTGGTTTCTCCACTCTTGTTCAGGTGTAGAATTTATAGTGGGTCTGAAAAATTTTCCGCTTCCGGATTGTGGGGCGCTTGAGTGCGGCTATTAGCGGATCAAATGCCACCAGGGTATGCCAAAAAAAAAAAAACATCAAAAGAGGAAAGACTAGTCGACTAGCATGAACTAGGATAGACTTTAGTCTAGGTGAACTAGGTTAGGTGAACTAGGTTAGGCATCTATAGTAGTCTATAGGCGGGTGATCTGCTGGCATACTTCCAACACTGGTTTTACTGCGGAATTGTCTGATGCGCTCCAGAACCCAAGCGAAGTCGCACTGACAAATTTGGCATTGTTGAGCATAATGTCGTAATGTGGCGGTTTATTGGTGGTATCAGACAACTGCGTGCGAAGCTGTTGCAAAAAGTTGCAGAAAGGAGCCAAGTACAGTGTGACGAGTGAGTCTAGGTTGCTATCGTACAAATAGTTTATGAGCTCGTCGGGTTTCACGTGGTGACTGGTGAGATTATGGTTGAATATGCCGATGGTTTTGAGCTTCTCGAGCACCGTTTCGATCCTCATGGGCCCTGATCCGGGTACCGCGACCGAAGAGTTCACTAGAGACCTCAATAGATCAATGACTTTTTCCGTGTGTGGACTGGTGAGAGTGGTGTCTCTAAAGAGCTTGACGTACGATTGTAACAACAACAACTCTATGTCCTGGCTATCGCCGGACCCTTGGATAATGTAGGCCCAGATATCTATAAAATCAAGAATGTTGTCTTGATTGTTTATGAAATGCATCTTGATGAGTTTTTGAGCAAATTTGTCAAAGATCTTGTAGATATCAGCATAATACTGGCCGTTGTCCACAATGATTTTGATGAACTTACTGAACAATCTCTCGTAATTGTCAATCACATACTGCACCGAATCCTCGGTGATGAGGTTGTTGAGCAAGTGGATCGCTTGGATCTGGACCACGTCGTTGATGGGGATCCGAAAAAACGACCTGATGAACGCTTCGAGCAGCATCTTTTTTCCCACTAGTTCGCACACCTGGTTCCTTTTTTCAGCACTGGTGATGTAATTACCTAGATTTATAGCCGATGCTGCCAATACATACGGATCTACATCCTCTGTACTGGCAAAATACTCTACCGAAGCGTCCAAGTCGCGCAAACTACTGTAGCTACTCATGGACGAAATACACCCGCTCACCGAAAACAATTTTCGCTTAATATGCGTGCGGTTAGGAGATTCTGCCGGTACCTGGCCAATTAATGTCATTACTCGCGTATTGGCTCTGATCTCGTCTATACCAGGAAGGTCTTCGTAAGACACCATGTAGGTAAGGATATCGCTTATTGCTAGTTGAATTTCGTCCAAAGCCTCTATATCCAGCACTTCGTCTTCGTCTTCTTCTTCTTCTTCATCTTCTTCAACGCTGGCTACATCTGGCCGCAAGTCAAACTGGTCCAAATTTTCAAGGAGATCAGCCAACTTGTCTAGCATATAGTCGATGGTTCGAAGAGATAAACTCGAATACTTGGACAGGTTATCCAACAAGGCCTTGGAATTCACCTGATACACCTCTTTCAATAGCTCAAACACGTTCTGGTACAGGAAAACATCGGCCGGTGAAGCGTTTCGTCCGAAGTTGTTGGTCAAAAACACCAACAAGGGCTCGACAAATCCACTATTAAAGACCCACTCGAGGTAGTGTTGTTTGTGCTCAGCACTGTGGATGAACTGGCCCAAAATAATCACACTGCGGCGGCTGATCAGAACGTCTGTCGAAGGATCTTGCAATGCTGATGAGATCAACTGCCAAAACTCGACCACCACCGGCTTGGAACTCTGGAAAAAGAACCGGTTTTCATCACTGTCAGCTAACAAATTGACTATACACCTAAGGATTTCGAGGATCAAATCAGTGCCCGATGGACTTGGATGCTTTATAAACTGGCTCAAATTATTGTTAGCATACTCGACCAATACAACAAGACTGGACTTGATTTCAGGACTGGCTCGGACAGATTCTAGTCGAAGTAAGTCACCCAATTGCTTGAAGCTTTCTCTGCTATCGGGCTGAGTCTTTAAATCATCGAGTATCCCTTTCACTGACATAGTGGCGAGGAGAGTGATGAAGTTTCGTTGCAAATCTAATAGTTAAACTTTAATGGCGGACGGGTGCAGGCGCTGTGTGCAGGCGCAGTCTAGGAATCAACCAACTAGTCTACAAAAAAGATGTCTAAATGACAGACGAGTAAAGCAGTGAGGCATATAGTAGTCAGGAGCACATTCATGAACACGACATTTTGGCGATATTTTGCCGAATTTTGTAAAATTCATAGAATAATAGCTAATGGAGAGAGTGAACAGCCGGACAAAAGTAAAGACACATCGAGAGAATGAGAAAAGAGTTTATGTAGTATGAGCAAGACTGCATCTACGTTTAAGATCGCCTAATATTGAGCAGTGCTGCGAGCAGTCTGAGTCTCGGGATGAGCCGAAATGCAAGATATACCGGTGACGGTAAAATGTTACAACCAAAACAAACCAACAAGCGAGAGAATGGTAGAAAGTAGCTTGGTGTTACCTGGTGAAGAAATGCACGATTTTCGGATTTATACGAAGCGGTCGCCATTCCAATTACATAATACAATTGCATAATACTACGTAATAGGCTCGCTAGCATGCAGCGCTGACTAATCGTGCGGTGCGAGACTGTGATTTTCACGCGTTTTTTTAGCAGCCAAAACCTATCAGAACATTGCAACTACGAGTTCTTAACAACCCAGTTCTTTCTTACTGCATCTTGTGATCGCCCACAATATCAAACGGCTTACTCCGTTTTGGTGTCTTACGGTCTTGATGTCTAATTTATGTATTAGTCGATGCTATGCTCAGGGCCAGGCCCGGTCTAAGGCTCTACGTGAAAGCCAGTTTTGGGTAGTTTAAATTTTATTTTTAATTAGTTTTCGAACACCTTTTCGCCGTTTCGAAGTCCCAATATATACCGCACATCGATACATAGACTGAGACTGTGTAACATTGGCAATAGGTTGAGAAGATCACGGTCACTTTGGTCGTTGATCCACCCCTCGATCATTATCGCGTTGTCTTCATGAAGCGCGTAGCTGACGGGCGAGTTGTCCAAAATGACCACGTTCTTTAGGTCGTCATCTTTGGGAAAGAACTTGGAAAGGTCTTTGATGTACCCCACCCCCTGCCGGTACGTGCAATCTGCTCTATAGTACCGTTTTGTGAAGATCTTGGGCGGCTGCGACTGCGCGCCAGAATAAACCAGTTTGCCTTCGGCCTCGTGCGCCTTGCGGTGATCAATGATATCATTTTCAAGCCAGTCTATAATAGGATCGGCGTATTCTTTGACGCTGGCGGTGAAGATCTGCAATTCAAACCACTTCAGGATCTCCTTAAGAAAATAGTCACAGAACGGCCGTTTATGGACGTAGTAGAGCGACGCCATGTTGTGGAGTTTGATTTCAATGACTTTGGGGGCCGACGACGACGATGAATTGAACGAACGTGGCGAGCCCCGCGAAAGCGAGTGGATAAGTGTTTCGTCGAGATCAAGAATGAGCGTTTTGCGTCTTTTTTTGTGGGGGTTTCTTGAAAGGGGGTACAACCGCTGCGGGGGAGGAATTATGTATTTGGAGCTGGACGACGGCGACTTGATGGTGTTTGCTATGAGCTTTTCTTGCTTGAAAAGCTCGGTATTGTCGTCGTACTTGGGAATCGGGGTTCGAGATTTCTCGGGATCCACCGCAAACGTGAGCGTTCGGGCCGGCTGGTTATCTGTGGAAGTTCTTATGGATTCGTCCAACTGTTTCTTTTCGTCATTATAGGGTTCTTTGTGGTCTGTAGGGTACGATTTGGTTATGCCGAGCTGCTCGAATGTGTATGCAAACGGATACGTGAACAAGAGCCATATGAACATGATGGGCTTAATGACAAGGTAGTTGGGAAGAAACAAAAGCACATCGAGCACTGATGTAGAGACGGCCACAGTCGGCTTGTCTTGCTTGGAATTGTCATTCTGGTTATTCTTGTTTTGGTTGTCTTGATGGGCAGTTCCACGTTCATGGTCGATCTCGTAGTCCTCATCCAACCCCGGAAGACGGGGCGGCAACTCAAGGTCTGAGAAGGGATATAATTTATCTAGCGACTTGACAAGGATTTTGATTGAGTTCATATCTCATGTTCATCCACACAGGTGTATCGGTTGTTACGATATTGGGAGTTTGCTAACTGATCACCCCCAGATGTTGGCAGTCGTGCTTTTCCCGCACACCTCCTCCAGTGCGACAATTTCGCAGTAAGGCGTTGCTTGGCCGCGCAATGCAATTCTGCGCAATGCAATTTTGGGGCACCAATAATTTTGTGTTGGGGAGCGAGGAATGACTTTGGATTGTTGATGACCAAAAACGAGGTGTCGGGGGAAGCGGAGAGACAGCAGATTAGCATACCAAAAAAACTCGGGCCAGCATATCAAAATCAGGGTGTGTTTCGAGTCCACGTTCTCATCGCGCACGGGTTGCTACCTGTGATCGAGCCTACCATGCACGGAACGAGCTAAACGAGTCCAGAAGCGAGATTCAGAAGGAGGAAATTATACTCAAATAGAAATGCTATTTACTTGTAGAGAAGCGCTGTCTACTTCAAGATGTAATAAAGTAGGGATTCTAGTTATCGTTCAGATGTAGATGAGCGATATACTCGAGTTATACTAGACATGTGAGACGGTATTGGAGATCACTACTGGAACCGATGAAACTACATGTGAAACAATACTTTTAGGAATTAAAAGAAATAGAAGATATACTTAGAGTCTATTTTTGCATGATCTCTATTCTCCGGTGGGGTAATGTTTCGCAGAAACACGGAAATGTGTCAAAGTAATTGCAGGTGAATCTGTCAACTGCACACTAAACAGACTGAGGAGATCCTTTACTAAGATCTCGTAGCCTATACTTTAAAGCTATAGATACGTAGCTAGGCGATTTGACATTTCAATCCATCAGAACTTACGAGCAAATCCATGCTTACTATAGTGCTCCAAACCATTATTCGTTAGCATTTACAAACCCTTTATTTCTATTTACCAGCCATTGATCTTGTTGACAAGATATTTATCCGTTATCAAACCTGTTAGCCCAACTATTCTTACAGTCCTATTTCTAGTCCTTTAAGTATTTCTATTTTTAGTCCCATTTTTAGTCGTATTTCTAGTGCTAGTCGTATAGTGTTATTCTTTTGTGCTGGAGTTGATGAAGTTCTGAAAGATCGAAGTAATATACGAAAGATTGGACTGGTCCGATGCGTCGTTGAGATGACGCGAGATCTTGCCAATATCCACCATATCATCGCCTTCTTCTTCATCTTCTTCCACGTCTCCATAGTGCTCTTCCTCCTCGTCATCATGATAATCTCCTATACTAAAATTGCTCAGCAAGTTTGTTTGAACAAGTCTCATCGAGTCCATGTCAATATGAGCTTCTACGTTATCTTCATTATCTTCTTCTTCTTCAGGCTTGATGAGCTTAAGCTGGTTGGTGTTGTAGCTCTTGCAATATTTGCACTTTAGTCCCAACACATGGTACAGCACATTTGACTTGCCCTGACAGTCGTTGCAGCCGACTATACACCTCCATGTATTGTAGGGAGGAGGAAGAGGCAGCTGGATAATCTCCTGGTCAAGAATTCGAAACTGGGGTTCTACGTTGACTACCGTCTTTTTACAAATAGGGCACTTGTACGAGTGCTTGACGAGCTCATCGTAGCAGTGCTGGTGGATCGAATGGCCACACTTCATGAACACCACCTTGTTGACCGATGTAAAGAGGTATTCGTTGCATATAGGGCAGTCGCAGTGGGTGGTATTGGTCAAACAGCGGTGTTTTTCTCTCAAGTCGATCGAGAGACAGATGTTGCATGTATCGCAGTGGAAGTAGTCCTTGTCTATTCCCAATCCCAAACGACATATTTCACATTTGTCACAGTGATAAATGTCTTTGGTGGTGTCGTTGTCGTACAAAACACATTTGGAGCAAAAGTAGTTGGCCAACTCGTGTTCACAGTTGATACATAGCTCGCTTTCGGGGACTTGCGGGGTATTACAGTACATACACAAAATATGCTTGACTTGGGATCGCACGAGCTTGTGATCTGGCACAGCTGCATCGTGACAGAATCGGCACGGAAACCATTTGAAGCATGTGGGACATTCGACCTTGCAGTTTCGCTGGTAGTGTGGACATCCCATAATAGAGCGCTCGCGGTCGTGATAAGACACCACTAGGTCATTTTCTGTCAACATCACCTCGTCTTCGGACTCTTCCGCCATTTCTTCCACAGGATCCAACACCTCATCATTCACTGGATCTTCCGAAACCGGTTCTTCTTCAATGGCTGGCGGTTCAGAGAGCTTTTCTTCTTTTTTCTCTGGAAACACCAAACTCTGCTTCAACTCGGAAGGAAGTCTTTTATTTCCATTGACATATTTGTAGTAATTTCCCACCATGAGTCGAGTGACCAACTTATTCTTCAGTTTCTGGCTCAAGTCACCAAGACCCTGAATTGTCTGGATCCTTTTTCGCAAAAGATCGTCTTTAAAGTCGCTTGGGGAGTCTAGGTCTGTAAGAGCTCTGACTTGTTCTACAGTAAGACCTTCCACTAAGTCCAAATCACTGGTGGCAGTGCCACTGTCGTCATTGGTGTTGAAAGTATCGTTCATTTGCCCATGGCGTGCTTTAAGACGTCCCAAGGCGGTCCTTCCCGAGTACTCAGGCTTAATTATGTGGTTTATCAACGGTTGTTCACTATTAACAATCTTTCGTACACCCACAGGCTCGGTCTGATCATCTTCTGCTGTTTTTTGAACTGTTTTTGGGACCATTTTTGATACTGATGGCTCATTTACTGGCTCGTCTTCTCCATCACTGGCATCTTCCACTGGAAGAGAGATGGTTTCGTTAATAATATCGGTTAATGGTTGTAATCTTTCAATAGCTGTAGTTATACTGAGCCCCAAGTTGAGATCATTGAGAAAATTATTCATCTGAATTCTTGTAGATATAGTGGTCTTTATGGAGTTGACGAGTGTAGTCTGGTCATGCTGGCCAGTTTCTTCACTGGCATGAATGTACCGTGAAACATATGCAGAAAACTCCTTAGGAAACTCTTGAATACGTCCTAGTTCGAACTTGGGAATATTGGGGAAATTGGGCAAGTTGGGCAAGTTGGGCAAAATATTAAGGTAGTTAAGGTTGATGCGCCCGATTTGGTCGAGCTCCATTTCCAACCGGTCACTTTGGGGATGTCGTTTTTTGGGCCCGCCATGATGTTTTATTCCAGTGTTCATCTTAATAGCTCTATAGCATAAGTATTGAGCAGATTAGTGTTGAGCAGACTCTGGCGTAGCTCATATATTGCGCTTCTACCTCCTGGCGTCTGAATCTGTGATTTCCCGATCTGAAGTTGTCACGCGCAAAAAGATCTAATAAAGTTAAAGTAGAAGAGAAGAGGAGAGTAGGTGTTCCCAAGAGCACCACAGATTTACCAGCACCATTACCATAGCCCTTCGACCTCACCACAGTCTTGTATTATCCCCCCTTTTTTGATGTTTCTGGATGTCCCCGAGGAAACTCGCCAGACTATCGACAAGACCGTCGCATATATTCTAAAAAACGGGCCCAGCTTTGAAGAAAGACTCAGGAAAAATGCTGAGAACAAGTTCGGATTCTTGGACCCAGAGGGTGAATTTCATGATTACTATAAATGGAAGCTTGTCCAGACATCAGAACCGGCAAAAACACAATCAGCACAAGCAGCAGTCGCATCGCAGCCCGATGTTCCTCCTCCCCCACCTTTAGTGTTCAAAACCACTTTTCCACGACCAGTATCGTGTTTAGACCTTGACACTATCAAGCTTACGGCGCTCTACGTGGCGCTGAATGGCCCCGAATATTTGGATCCGCTCGTCAAGCATCAGCTGGCTAAGGGAAACAAGGTCCAGTTTGAGTTCACCAACCCATCCCACTCATTACACCCGTTGTACCACCAATATGTGATCCAGTACACCCAAACGATTCAGTTCTTCGAACACAAGGACGAGATTAATCACCACTTTGACCATCCATTGCTAGAACGGGCCATCAACAGAGCGGCCCACCAAGCAGTAAACCAAGATAGCAGAAAACGAGACCGAAAAATCAAGAGCGAGGCCCAAAAATTGTATGCGTCTATCGACTGGCAAGACTTTGCGATAGTAGGTCGAATAGTTTTTGACGAAATCGACGAAGTCCAGGAGTTGGCCGTGCCATTATCTCGCCATGATCTTCTAGCCCGTTCACTAGAGCAAAAGACCAAAGATATCCAGACAACCAACACCACCACCCCAAAAACCAACACCACCAAGACCAGCACCGAACCTGACAATGCCACCACCAAAAGCTCTGAATCCGAAAATGCAATCAAGACTAAACCACCAAAGGGGATGAAGATCAGAGCCGCAGGAGAGTCACGTCTCAAACCAAAAGCGGCCTCCACAACCATAAAATGCCCTATAAGCGGACAAATGGTAGAAGAGCTGGAGTTTGATGCACATCTCAGGCGACTCTTGAAAAATCCCAGGTACCAACAAGAACAAGACAACTATATTAAAAGGAATTTTGCCTACGAATCCAACCTCACCACCGACCAGGTGTACGAGAATATCAAGAGACTCGTACGAAAACGGCCGGCCGATTCGGAATCCACAAGAGACTCGAAACAGAGCAAATTAGAGTAAACTAGTCATATACCAGCCAAGAAACTCCAGCTTTAGTTTCATAGTATCATGAGAATAGAATAAAGTAAGGCTTGCGGATGTATTCCAACACCAGTACTGATCTTGAGACCAGACATAGCGTATTAGCTCATATTATAGAATGACCCACTCTAGTGGATGTATTAAACGGTATTAAGCAATATACACTCAAGGTGTTTATTATAATTCAACTAATTAAATAATATCTATTCATATTATTGTCTACGCAATCGGACTTATAGCATCACACTTATAGCACACTTATAGCAACGCACTCTACAACACCCCAACACTCTTTCACTCTCACCAGCTCTCGATATCTTTATCTATTCTCACTCTCACTCTACTTTCTCACCATTTCTTACCATCTCTACTCTCCCACCTCACTATTTCTCACTGTCTTGTGATACTATCATGCCCCGGCATTACAATTTCCGAGTGTTACAGATTAACTTAGTTCCAATTTATTAATAGAATACACAGATATCTAGCAATCCTCATAGCCTTACAATACATTAACAAGGTAGATATATTAAGGGATAATGGGATGGTTGATGAAAAAATTTTACTTGGGTTACCCCCGATTTTGTATACAAGGAAAAGCTATTCATCTAGAAATTCATATCTTACTTAAGCTTTTAAGGAAGAGGCTCTCTTCTTCTTGATTTCAGCCTTTTCGGACTTACGTTCGTGTAATCTTTGGGCCAACAATTGAGCGTATTCAGCAGCAGCGTCTCTTTGTTGTTGAGCGTTCTTGATCTTTTGGGTCTTCAAGGCTCTCTTTCTTTGCAAGGTTTGTGGAGTAACCAAACGTTGAATCTTTGGAGCTTTGGTGTAGGTCTTGTCACCCTTGGTAACTTCACGTCTGACAACGAATCGTCTGACATCGTCTTCCTTGGTCAAACCGAAGAACTTTCTAATGTTGTTGGCTCTCTTTGGTCCCAATCTCTTTGGAGTGGTGGTGTCAGTCAAACCTTCGATGTCAGCGTCACCTTGCTTGACAATGGAAAGAGCGAGGACAGCCAAGTCTTGGCCGACAATACAACCTCTGACGGACTTTCTCTTTCTTTCACCGTTTCTTCTTGGTCTGTAACAAGAGTGGCCCTTGGCTAACAACAACTTGACTCTGGTTGGGTGCATGACACCTTGTTTCATTGGGAAACCTTGCTTGTCGTTACCACCGGTGATTCTGAAAAGGTAACCTTTGAATTCGTCACCGACTGAGTCACCTTCGACTTCTTGGCCCATACGCTTTTCGTAGAAAACACGTAATTTATGTTCGTCATCGATGTCGATACTTTTTTGGGTACCGTTGGCTGGGTAAGAAATGTTTAACTAAATGTTAGTAAGTCCACTAAAAAACCACTATTAACAATAAACAGATGCCCACAAATAAACAAGGAACCGATGCCCGCTAATGAACACTGTCACCGATACACGTATATCAATTCTACTGTTGATCTTCTCAATTTCAATAGGTGTTAAACTTGTTGGTTGAGCTTGACGGACGTTGCTTGAAAAGTTTGGGTTGATTGTGGTAGCTGTTCATGGATCATCTGGGTCTGTTCATCATCATCTATTATGGTATCTGATATGGCTATGTTGCTCTGTTATAACATACCTTCATCTTGAACTGGTCTACCTATTCTATGCCTTTTCGAAAGTAAAAAAGTTTTTATCAGAAAAATTTTATATAACAAAACCGGTGAAATTTTGCACGAGTGAAAATTTCGTCGTTGAGGGATAGAGGCACGTGAGCTGCGAGGGAAAGTGAGCGATGGTTTGGGTGAGGGGACGATCGAGGGAGTGCGAAGGAGAGGCGCGAATCGCGCACGTGTAATGAGATATCACAGGGCTGGAGCCCTCATCTCAACCATGACAGTATTAGGTAATACATGCCTAACGATAGAGCCTACATAGAGGTACCCAACCGGAGCCCCACCTGGGACCTCTAGACCCACTGAAACATCTTATCTGGTAATCTTACACCCCTGGAGTAAATATTCTGGTGCTGGCTACAGATTCGCTTTCGTTCGGGTGCCATACTGTGTTAATTGCACCGTCTTTCCATTGGTAGCATAAACAGCGTTTTTCGCAGCCGTGCGAGCGAACCCAAGAACTACACCAAAGAACGGCCTAACAGATAAGGTACGTTTTATATATAGACGACACTTATGTACATATTTATAATTTGTTATGGCGATAATAATACAGCCAGCTCTACCCCTTCTTTGCATCCGAATCTGCATTCGTGGGGTTGGGGTTTGAACTGGTGAAAGAATTGTTCGAAACAAAGTGAAGCGGAGACGGCAAATTTTCATTTCTTACCGTTGAGTCTCTATTCTGGTTTCCTTGCTGGTGCTGGTGCTGGAGCTGTTTCTTGGAGTGGATCTCGGGAAATTGAGAGGATCCGGAATTGGGACCCCCAGCTCCCGCGGACGGTAGCATTCCCAAGTAATATAGTGGCATGTTGGTGTTTATGGGCGTCATCCCGGGAGGATTGGACCAGTCGTGTGGGGCGTAGAAGTTTGAAGGTGAAGGAAACATATCATTGACAAATTTAGAGGGTAAGCCGGAGACCGGTGTTTGTTCACCGTTGGAAGCATGGGCTCCGTTCGGGGGGCCACCGGTGAGAGGTCCGTTCGAAGCTTGGTATTGAAGCACTCCCTGGTTATTTATGACGGGAGACCGGAACTTGGCCGAGTTATTTCCCTGTTCTGAGGTGTTTTGGTTTTGGTTATTGAAGACCTGGTTGAGTAATGGGGTGGGCAATGTAGAACCGGGGTATGCGCTGGAAGGGGATTGTTGTGGCATAGCTGAGTAGAACATGGCACCATTAGGGTTGCTGCTGCTCATGGACATGGGGAACGGCGGTGCTGTGGCACTCAGAGGAGAGCTGCTTTGTGATTTGGACTGGATTATCATGGGCAACACTGGTTTGCGGTTCGAATCAGGCGATTTAAATGACGAATAGTTGGATCTTCGGTTCGTAAGTGGCGGTGGCTGCGAATTTGGGGTCGAATTGTCCTTTTGAATAGCACTAGATGGCTGGTTGGCATTGTGTGACGACACAATCAGAGTAGCGGTGTTTATATCGCTGTGATGACTACTTGTGCCGCCATTCGAAGTGGAGTGAGGGTTGGTATCAAGAGCACTGATGGTCATTGCACTGTCTGCAATGGAGCTTTTGTTATTCGAGTTGTTCCCTTTGGCATCAGAAGGGATCTGGACTCGTAAAACCGGTCTGAGTGACTGCGAGCTGCCGGAATTGGTTGTTTCTTCCGGTTTATGGTTGGCTTTATTGGTAAATGTTTGGGTTTCCTCCATACTACGATAATTGGGCTGGTTGAATGTAGGCATGTTGGTCATGGAAATGTGATGTGGCGGTGGGGCAGGTGCTTTAGGAACAGTGACTTTGATTTCGGGCCTGGTAGTAGAGATCTCGGAGTACGTGCGTTTGGCTCTTTTCGGCTCGGGCGTCTCGCTATCGTACTCGGAATCGTCTTCATCTTCGTCAGCCTCCAAAGAACCACCCGATTTCTTGGTCAATTTTTCATGGAGAAAAGCCTTTTTCTTGTAATTTCCATAATTTTCAGGCGATTTCGATTCTTGCGGCTTGACATTTATGCTGACATTGTTCTGATAATGTTTAAATAGTTCGTTGGTATCAACCAGGCTAAACTCATATACTTTGTTGTTGTTGCCGATAATTACTACCGCTAAGTCGACCTGACATAGCACTGCTAGCTCATGCGCCTTCTTGAACAAGCCTGCCTTACGCTTTACAAAGGTGACTGTTCTATTTCTGTCATCAGTAAGCGGTTGGATTTCAATCTTTCTCCGGCCCATTTTTCAGCACGATCTTTGGATTCATAAATAGATTTACCTAAAATGCTTGGCCCGCCATACAACGGGTGTTACGATTGTTGATATTGTTTGGTTTTTCAATCTTTTCCTCTAACCTGAAGAGATATAATTAGACAATCTATATTTAGAGAAATATATTTTTAGAAAATCGGGGTGGCGAGGCGATTCTGATTTGTAGGGAGATTGGTCGTGCGGCGCCACAATTCCATCGAGTCACCCTAAATTGATGGGCAGGGTAGAGTAGTAGGGGTATAAAATCAAGGCTTGTATAACTAGGAATGTAATTAAGCAATTAATAGATGATGCGGGGGAGAGGCGCCGCAAATCACAATATTAGTTTGATTGATGCATTATCTCTTGCCGAATGTAACAAAGCGGATCGTGCGGCTCACTGATGGGGAGAACAAACCGTTGGATGGCTGCGAAATGCTGTATAGACAGATTTGGCATCATGTAGAGCTGCTTACTCGTAAATTAGGTCAGTTGCTGGGGCAGCAGCGGACAAGATCTGTTTCAGCTAGGTATTTTGCTGCAGGTAGAGAGGGTAGTGTCGTGGAAAGTAACAATCGCACCACTCAATTTTCGCTCACATATTGTCTAGCTCTTGCAATATCTGTGCATCTTTTGTTTCGCACCAATTCATGTTCATAGTGTCTCGAAACATCGGTCATAACCACAGCTGTTAGCCAATGTTCAAAACGACGATTGTTGCCCATATGTACTGATTATATACATAGTGGCACTTTACAGAGAACCGACTTAACAATCACTCCTCATGCTCATCAATTCACTTCATATATATACTAATAAGTAGTCTGATAAATCCACTGATAGGTACACATCTCCTTATTGTTATTCTTTGCTCAACTTTCTACGCTAAATTTGATCCGCGCTCTTGTGAAGCAACACGCGATAGCTCTCCCACGTGACACACTCGACAAACTCTTCAACTCGACTACGTGTTGATCCGCCACTACATTCTCATTACTCACACTTCCTAGCATCCCCATCCATCAATTGGGACAAAAAGCTCAATGATTTACAATGAGCACTCCAGCACAACGCAAAAATAAAAAGAATAGAAAGAGAACGGCCCACTACAAGCCGGGCGGCCACCAAGAATCGGCAGCCAACGACTCGCCCCACTCAGGGCCGCCAATTCAAGTGAATGTTACAAACTCAAACATCACTGCGCCGCAGGACCACGCTCAGCACAACAACTTGCTTGTTTCTGAGTCGGTTCCTCAAGAAATCGCCTCTCAATTCGATGCTCAGCATCATAACAGAAGAAAGTCCATATCCAGCGTGATATCTTCGATTGCTCATGATTCTGCCGCTAACACAGGCGATAACATCTTGAGGAGAGACCTGTTGATGGTCCCGTCTGCAGGGAAGCCTGGTGCCCTCGAGAATGCCCCAGAATCTCATCAAAATGAGCCAGAAACTCAGAATGGGCCAGAAACCCAAAATGATTCAGAACTTCAGAATGAGCCAGAGACTAATCAAGATGAACTCGAAAATGCAGCAGAAACTGCAGCAGAAAACAAAACTTCTGGCAATAAGGCACCACAAGTTGAAGACGAGTTTGAGCAGAAGATCATAGACAACAAATTGACGTTAAACGAGCCTTCTCGACCACAAAAGAAGCTTTCTATAGCTGAAGAATGCTCACCTCACACTTCCGTGATGAATGATGTCAATCAAAGTGTCAAAGAAGAAGTCGAAGAAGGTGTGAAAGAAGACCCAGTTACTTTAGTGGAAAGCAAACGGGCCAGTGAACTTCAAGAGTACGTTCCGGAAGAAGATCGAGAAAACTCGCTTATTGGACCACACCAGGAATATCAACATCAACCGAGCCACGAATCAGAAGATCAACTGGAATCTCAACAGGACCCATTGATTTGGGAGGAGCAAAGCCATGAAAACTACACTGAACATGGTAGTGGACCAACCTTGATTCAGGGATTGGAAGAAGGAGTGGCAAGCGAAGATCTACATCATTATGACAACGAACAAGGTAAAGAGGAACTTGAGGAACATACTGATCAATTACCTTGGGAATCGAACCATGAACTGGAGCAGGAGCTTCCGTGGAATTCCAATAATGCTCTGAACCAAAACTTGCAAGATCAGCACGATCAGGGTCTGAGTCTTGACGTAACAGAATCCTACCATCAATCAGCATTGCCCCAAAAGCCTGAAAATTCCAGATACAAGAGCGAACCGTGGGGATCTTTTCAAGAGGTAGTTTCTGACCATGAAGAAGAAAAGGGTTCACCGTGGGATATAAATGAACAGACAAACTCGAATCAAGAATTACCATGGGAATCTAACGAACAAGCTCAAAGCAATCAGCAACTTTTATGGGAGTCCAATGAACAGAAAGAACCCTCAGAACAAGAATTGCCTTGGGAATCCAATGAACAGGCCCACAATTCAAACCAGCAACTTCCATGGGAGTCCAATGAACAGGCCCACAATTCAAACCAGCAACTTCCATGGGAATCCGAACAGACAAAGTCGAAACTGGAATTACCTTGGGAATCTGAACAGGCACAAAACACCGCTCAATTACCGTGGGAGTCTCATGAGCCGCAAGAGTCCTTACCAGCCGATATTGGTAGTTTTCCTCTGGAGTCACAGAATAATGGAAATGGCTATGAGAACGAGCAGAATGAGTTGTTTGACGATGATCATGATGATTTCTTGGCCCAAATAAAAGCTACCAAAGAATCCAATTCTGTTGTCAAACTTGACACAAATGATAACACAGAGAAGAAATCGGTTGAAAATTTGTTTGAAGAAGACGGCGACTTTTTAGATCAACTTAAGCCCAGTAAGGCTCAGGGTGTACTCACGGGCCTCGAGGACAAGTTCAAGAACTTGGATTTAGATTTGGACGACGATTTGCTTTTGGACGATGATTTCTTGGAAGAACCAGCTCAACCAGCTCAACCAGCTCAACCAGCTGCACCACAACTCAATAGGAACACCAGCTCGTATACTAACAAATACGCTGTTCCAACCATGGCACAACCTCCTGTGCAAGCACCCGTGAATGCACCAGCTTCCAATGCCCCCAATGCTACCAAAAAAAACCTTTACGATTTTCCTGAACCTTTGGTTTCGAAGAAATCTCGTCCAGCAGCAAGAACTGGTGGAAACAAGTACGCAGCACCTTCCAGCTCACCTGCACCACCATCTCTTCCACCAAAACCACCGTCGTTGGCCCAGCCTCCTGCCAACGGATCTTTGCCTGCTCCATCATCGGGACCTCAAGGGCACGTTCCAGCACAATCTGGATCTCCTTCAGCCCTTAAGAAACAGAGCTCTTTTTTCGGAGAGTTACCTGTTCCAATGCCAAAAGCCTCTGCCAGACCAGCTAGAGCCGCTGCCACTGCTCCCGTTCAAGCTCACAAACCAGTTCCTGCACAAGAGTCACCAGCATCTTCGCATCCTCCTGTCAATAGGCCTCCTCCGGTGAACCCATATATGCCGTCAAATGCTCCTGTTACAGCCCCAGCCAATTCTATTCCAAACCTGACTTCGACCCCTTACTTGCCTCCAGCAACCCCCAATGTCGGTCAAAGACAAGGTTCAGGCTCAAGTGCAGGCTATACAGCCAATAGCCAAATGCCTCCGCCAAATCAATATGCTCCTCCTCCGACATCTTTGCCAGTTCCAGCGACTTCGTTACCAGCACCAGGTCCTCCAGCTTCTTTACCAGTTCCAGCTCCATTCCCAAGCGTTGCATCAGGTTCTGGCGGCCGTAGAATCTCCAACGCTTCACCTATCAACACCAATGTGAGCAAACCCCAAGGTTCTAATTCGGCCACTAGCCCATATGTGCCCAATGCAGGCCCTTACGCTCCTCAGAACCACAAAACTCACTCAAGAGCAAGCTCCCTAGCAGGTGTCAAAGGTAAAGACTTTAACCCATACGCCCCAGCATTGCCCACTGTTCCAACAGCTCAAAACTCGCCTGACGGGTTCAACGTAGCACCATTTGCAGGGTTGCCTGCAAATAGAGCACGGGGCTTTTCCAACGCCAAAAACAATATTTATGCCAAAAACCAACCAGCACCCAAAGTATTGAATCCTAGCACATTGAACCAACGGCAATTTCCTATTTTTAACTGGACTTTTTCGGGTGATGTAGTCAGTTTCGTTCCAAATATGAATCTGTCTAGTTATAATCAGCAGGATTCTGGAGTAATAAGGGTACAAAATGCTTCTAACGTACTCAAGTACAAGGACGTTTATACCAATTTCCCAGGTCCATTGATCAAGGGCAAGACCAGAAAGAAGGATGTGGAGAAATGGTTGGAAGATAATATTCAGCTCTTTACGAATGTGGTCAACAAGCAAGACGAATTGCTTTTGATTCAAGTATTGTTGAACTTGTTGAAACATGATGGAAACAGCAAATCGAAAGAGTTCTTGCAGGCTGTATGTTCTGTACTTAATCCTACTGTGGATTATCACAATACTAGTGCTCCAGAATTGTCGGGCTCTCTAAACTCTAATTCAAACGCTTACAGGCTAGACAACTCCGGTATCAACAATGTGTTTTCGCTAATCCAATCAGGCAACATCGACATGGCCTTAGAATTTGCTCTTTCAAGAGGTGACTGGGCCATTTCTTTGGTTATTGCCAACTTTTCGGGCCCTGAAAAGTTTGCCAAGATCGCCTCGGACTATGCGAGAAGCACTTTTCCATTTCAAAAGTCCAACAACAAGGTCCATCACTTGATGCCTATCTTGTTGAAGGTGTTTGGCGGAAACGTCCAGAGTGTCATTGACGATTTGAATGCTGTGCCTGTTGAAAGTGAATACGCCAATCTTCATTGGAGAGAGTACGTTGCCTCGGTGATCATCAGCGATTCGACCCATCTGCCAACATTCTTGGTAGAGTTTGGTAAGTTTTTGAAAGGCTATGGTAACTTGAGCGCTGCAGAAATCTGTTTCTTGTTGGCAGGCCAACCTTTGCTGCCCATTTCCAACAACAACTTACTTTTTTCGTATGTCGACACCATCATCTACACCGAAGTATACGAGTATATTATGAGTCTAGTCCCGAACTCGGTTGTGCCACAACTAGGCTTGGCTCACTTGTTACCATTGAAGCTTAGCCATGCTTGCCTTTTGGCCGACTTTGGACTCTTCAATGAGTCCCAAAAGTACTTGGATACTGTTAATACTGTGATCAAGACTTTGGGTAACCGTTCGCCAGTGGTGAGTCCTGTTTTGATCCAAGAGTTCCAGAACCTTTACGTCCGAATTTCTGAATCTAACTCTACTGAACTGGGATGGTTTAGTGGTAAGATCAGCAAGGTGAATCTCGATAAGGTCTGGGGACAATTGGACAAGTTTATTGGTGGAGATGAAGCTAACCCTAAATCAAGTGAAGGCGGAGTGTTTAGTAAATTCAGTCCCTCAGGATCAAGAAATGCCTCGACCCTTGACTTTACGGCCATGAACCATGGATACAACAGCAATGTTCCCACTGTAACTACGCCATACAAACCAGACTCGTCAATTAATTTTGGTAACAATCCACTCAATGGAACCCCACAAAACGACATGTCTGTATTAGGTACCAGTGGACCAGCCCAAGCCAGAATGGATGCAAGAGGTGGTTCGGTTTCCGGAGTTACTCCTACGTTGGCTCCACTCAACTCATCGCACCCTGCTCAGAAGTATGGATCCACTCAAAAACCGCCGTTAGTATCTCTGTTTACATCACCTGCAATGGGAGGACCGTATGAAATGCCTGGCAATTCAAAGTACGCTCCGTCAAATGCATCGTCACTGAACTTGGCACTTGACGCTCCCTCTAAGAAAGCATCGAAATACTCACCGGCCGTATATAATTCCAACAATTATGGGGCAAATTCTCTTGGAAACGTGTCTTCGTCATCTGTCAATTTTCCACCAGCCCAAACACCTTCGTCATTCGCCAACACCACATATGCCAAGCGTCCTTCTGTTGGCAGTGAATTTACTACTGATAGTTTCATGCAACCAGAAGTTGTTCGTGCCCACAATCGCTCAGCATCGATCCATAGTGATATTAGTATGGATTACCCTTCTGAGTTTAAGCCTTCTCCAAGAAAGCCAATGGAAACGGAAAACCTGATTATTAATTCTCCTCTGAGATCTAGACAGCCACAGAACACCACTGCTGACAGCCATACTACGCTGAAGGAGATATCGGATTCTAGTCCTGGAGCAATTCCAAAGATCCCTGAGACCGAAGGACAATCTTCCCCACCACCTCCCCCTCCTCCAATTGCCAAAAAACCATCTGTTGCAAGAATAAATCCGTATGCTCCAGGTGGTTCTTCTACCAAGGTTACAACCAGAAAAAACAAATACGGGCCCTCTACCGGTGCTCCAAAGTATACAGTTCCTGCCAATTTGCCCAAGACCAGCGACAGCACTGTAGGACCGTTTAGCTCACGAGAACATGGAAAGGAAGAAAGGATTGAAGACAGAATTGAGAACAGAATTGAAGATAGGATTGACAGTGAACTGGCTTCAAACATGAATAAGCTCACCGAAAAGGCTCCGAGTAACCCTGTTGAGTCCACTCCACCAAGATTGCATTCACCTGTTTTGACTCAAAAGATTCCACATCTTGACGACAGTTTTGACATGGCAGACGTCACTGGATCTTCAGATATTCAAATGGCCAAGCCCAACCAATTGTTTACAAATAACCATCAGAGCTACTCACCGAGCGACAGACCATCCATGTTCAACCCATACCAAGGAGACAAAAACACATCGATGGGAGGATTCAGCGAGTTCCCTATCCCTGGATCGCCTGACTCTACCACAAGAGCCAATTCGGTCGTAGGAGGACCCAGCGGACTTTTCACTTCTCGTCTTTCTCAGTCACACCAGTCGGTCATGTATCAACAGTACGAGGTTGAAGATGACACCGTAAGAGACTATGTTCCAATAGTTGAAGAAGAAGACGAAGATGAAGATGACGATAAAGAAGCCAAGGCTGAGCAGAAAAAGAAAGAAGAACAAGAACGCAAGGCAAGAATGCAAGCAGATAAGGCCAGACAGAAGGCCAACGAAGCCGCAGCAAAGAGAAATGCCGACCAGAGTGGCTGGTTCAAGTGGTTGGGCAAGGATGATGGCAAGCCCAAGCCCATTAGAGCCAAGCTAGGTGAAAAAGTCAACCCATTTTACTATGATGAAAAACACAAGAGATGGTTGAATAGAGACATACCTATTGAAGAACAATTGAAGGCAGCTGCTCCGCCACCACCTCCTACTATGGGCAAAAGAAAATTACCAAAAGCACCAGCAAATGGACTGCCAGGGAATGGTCTTCCAAGCGGTCCACCAGGTCCACCAGCAAGTGGTCCTTCTACAAATGGTCCTCCCTCAAATCTAGCACCCACTGTTCCTGCTCCTGCACCAGGCCCTACTGCACCTCCAGGTCCTCCTTCTGGATCTGCGCCAGCACCACCAAAAAACCTTGCTACTGCTGGTTTCGACGACTTGTTATCGATGGGAAGTGACTCGGCTTCCTCAAGAGGTAAACCAAAAAGAAACGCCCGTCGTGGTTACATTAACGTGATGGACCAAAAATAACCGTATATAGAATATACTGCATAGAAGAACCCTCTCTCAGAGTGGGTATATTATACTAATCGTTTAAGCAAATAGAAATCAGGTTTGATCACCTTCCCTGAGCGCAATTGTTTATCGCGGGGCGAACTCAGAGTGAATCTGTAGCCCATTCTTATGTACCATTGGTAAGCTCTGGTGTTTTGTGCAAATACCGTTAATTCTGTACCTTTTATGTCACTCAAGTATGAATTCTCGTGCTCGCGAAGCACAGACACAAATCGATGCAAGCCGTCTATCAATTGAGTGCCGTATTTATGGCCCTGGGCATGGGGGCTAACATGTATTTCGTAGAGATAAAGCACCTTGACGCCGTCGTTGATACACAATTTGAACGACACAAACCCCAAGAGCCCTAGGGCGCTGGTATACCATACATACACCAACCCCGACTCGAGCATTTCTTCCTGTTTTTCCACCTTCCAATCGCGACCATGAAATTCTGTGTAGTACTGGCCCAAATTGGAATCGAGTAACAGGAGAAACATGGCTATGTCGATGGTACGCAAGTCATCTACGCTCGAGGCATGGAACTTCGCCGATTCAATCTCTGGAAATGCTTTTGGTGTATTTTCAGATAAGATACGAGAGAGTGACTGCATCAACGCGGTGTCCTCCTCATCGATAGTATGATACATATTGACAAACCCGACCAAACAAAAATATTGATGTACGACTTTATAATTACTTTATAATATTCACAAGTGCGGTTCCGTTGTGTGGTGTCCTTCTGTAGTGTATGGTGCCATCATCCAGTGCTAGGATGTTACTGAAAAATGGCACGTGCTACAAATATCATCGCATACGCGTACGTGATGAGCCATTCTAGTATCATAGACAGTAGGCAATGAACCAAGTGGCTGGTCGAGAATATAGAGAGAGCGAGTTTCTAGTCGAAGCCCAAGAGTTTCCTGTCGACACGTTCCATATAATGTCAGTCCCCAGCTCGCCTGTGGCGTCTGGCGGTACCAGCACCGATAAAGGCGTGACACCTACCAAAGAGACCCGTCCTGTCGGAGCCCTCGAAGATATGTTTGAGAGACAAAACGAGAGATCAATGAGACACTACCGGCCTTGGTCTTCGCCCATTAATTCACACAAGCACATATATCCCCAAAGCGACAGTCTTTCGTCGCCCCGAAACCGCCAGTGCCACCACCACGCACCGGCTCCCAGTCACGGCCACACCGGCACGATCAATACGCGCAATAAACATAACGTCAAACGACAGTTTCGCAGCCAGCACCGCCAGGACCAAATCGATACTCGCAGAACTCACACGTTTGACTCTCAAGTTCACAACGACTTCCAATCATCACAGCCCCGCAACGATCTAGACGTAGACCACCTTCTCGAAGAGGAGCGTCAGTTCGATAACGAGTATGATGCTGAAGATGAAGATTATGAGGCACATATCCGCGACTTTGAAAGCGATCTAGAACACCAGCAGCTTATCGAGGAGTTGGAAATGGCAGAGTTGATCTCCCACCTAGACTTGGGGCCATCTGTATAGCACTTGGCTATATACAGGTTATGTTGTACTGGCACGGCTGGTCCGATCGCGCCGAAAGCAACGCCCATCGAGCGCGTGGGAGCCTTGACTTGCAAAAGCCCCTAGCATTCCGCGCAACCTTCTCTGACACCATCGGAACGATCCGCACGACCTCAGAGATGGTGAGATGCCAAAACAGCCGTAGTAACATGAGCGTTGGCTGTTGTATCCCTTGTAGTGTACGCACAGAATTACATAATATATATAAGTCAAATTTCAAGTAAAATTCCATCGCCAAACTCACCTAAAGCGTTTAACTTGCGTGGTGGTCCGGACCGTTTCATTTCAATTTTACGCCAAACGCATCTTTTCAATCTCACCGAACAAAACGTTGTTGATCGGCTAGTTTCTTAACAATTCCAAGCTAACATGTCAGCAAAGACCCAACCTGAAAATCAGTTAAAGGAATCCACACCAGATACCTTCGCTGATCAAGACCCATCAGAAAAGGATGACACCATCACCACTGAACCAAAGCCTAATGCCCACATGAGCTTACATCCAAACGATGGGTGTGACGATGACTCCAAAAGTGAAAACTCTGTCAGTGAAGTGGGTTCGGGATACGATAATGATGCCAACGAGTGTACCGAATTTTGCATCGAGTGCTCATCTTGCTTCGGATTATTGGATACCTGCTGTCCAAGTTCTGGCGAAGGATTTTTCACTACCGCTGCTATATTCTGTGGTAACATCTTGGTTAGTTGTTGCAAATGTAAGTAGAAAATAGAACTGATTCTACGAATCATGTGCTTACTAAAATTGTTTCTTATTTTATGTTTTTTTTGTTTTTACTTCTGCCCTATGTACACATATTCAATAATACTAATATCTATATGATTTCCCGAAAAGGACAGTGAGTAAGGTGGGTAACTCTGCTATTTTGGGTTGATACTTGCGCAACCCAACGTGCTCATGGATGAGATTTAATTCGATCCGTAGTTCATGTAACCTTTTGAAGTTCCTCAAGTATTTTTGGAGTGCCATAATAGCCAACACTGTGGCCATTTTTTCGTGAGTCTCAACCGCACAGAAATTGAGGGTGACGAGCGTACTTCTTGACTTTTCTAGTGATTCGGCCAAGATTGTCCGTACACTATCACTAGGGTCCAAAACATCGACTTCGTAGTTTTGAATGCTTTTAAATGGAAGGTTTCCTCTAGGTGATGAGTATTTTTCGAACACCTCTGCGGCATTGGTTATGCGAATGTTCGTGGGCTGAAATACCAATCTGAGTACGGACAACTCGCGAGACGTATTGGTATTCACTCTAAGTCCTAACTGAGTCCTGCGGGCTCTTTCTGTAGAGTGGGGTTTGGTAATACGGTAAGGTTTTATGTACCTGCGATTGAAATTAGCTCTCGTTAGAACGTCTTCAATGGGGCTTAAAGGGCTTTCGATTGACTCGTCTCGTATTGACATGTTTAAGTGTAGCTGGTTTTATATCTAGTGTGTTTTGCAATCAACCAATTCTGTGTATTGAATCGAATTTATATAGTGTTCAACTGTTGTATGCTATGCTAACATAACAAAGATGCTTAAAAGAAATTTGGTGCTTGATTCTATGGTCACTCACAAATTTGCCTGGCCGTGCCATTTCCAAAGCCGCTCAACCCAGTAATCCTCGAACATTATCAAAAACAATTGTGAATAGCCCTCCCATCCATTGTAGGATTGCCTCTATATGGTTCGCTGACTCGCCTGCGAAATTCAAAAAACTGCAACACTTTTTCCCTTCTGAGAGCGCAGCTTCGTTTTGCACCCATTTCATGTTTGTTCACTAAATGGACCCCAAGATGTCGAGCAGTGCACCAGAAGACAAGTTGGAGGGTTCCGAAATCAGCATCTCTGTAAAGAGCTTGCCCTTGACTGGCTCTCCCGTTTGTTCCTCCAAAAGCCCCAAAGGATATGCCGCCCTCGATCCAATAAAGCTAGCCCGTTCCAAAACGTTCACTTCCTTTACTTCGCCCAAATCGGACAAATCAAATAGTCCAAAGGAGACAAATATCAAGACGAAATTAGCAGAAAAGTGTACATCCTCATCTTCGGGTAAAATACAAGAAGCACAACAAGTGCCAAATACGCATACACCTGAGCCACTATTCAACGAATCTATAATTTCACCTACATTAAACAATCAGGTTAGACACCCAACTGTGATCAAACATGATGTAAGCAATAATGGTGCCAATACATTTTTCAATGAGATTTCGCCTTTGACCGACGATTCGAATATAAATCTCAAGTCTCCTAACAGTGATATTTCACCTCAAGGGGTAGTCACCCCTAAGAGCTCCTTTATCTTCAATTCTTTCAGAAATAAAAAAGCCCAAAAGTCCAGTGTATTTCATGAAAATCCGTACATGGATTTCTACGAGCGAGACGAGTCAAGTAGCATCCATTCTCACGACTATGGGCTCACAGGTAGTCCAAACAGTGACTCCAGAAACCGCCTCGAAAAGTACACCACACAACAGCCCAAACTGACAAACTATAAATTGTGGTTTATTCTTAGTTTGGGTACTATTGCACTACTCCTAGGTGGGTTTATACCTACTACCGTCACTTTAGCTAATGGCACTTCGCAATCTGTCCGAAGATTTTTTTCCAAAGAATCACATAGGGATGAAGTATTACCTATACTCTTGGAAACTTACGGACTATCCAAAAACAAGAGTGTGTTGCGAGATCCAGCCCCGGCGTATAATGATACTGTGTTTCCAGAAAGTATTTCAGAAAGTGACTTGGAGCTTACGTCGATAATGAATCGAGAAAAACTTGATTTGTTTTATGGCATTGCATATTCTCCGGCTCACGCCATGGAGCCCAATTGTGGAATGACTGCAAGAGATACTTTGTTGGATATAGCAACCCTTTCAACAGTTACCAGTCGAATTCGAAATTATGGGATGCAATGCAACCAATCGCAAAATATTTTGGATGCTATAAAATCACTCAAACTAAATGTAACGCTAGCTATGGGGGTTTGGATAGGAGACAACGATGCTGTAAATGAGCAGCAGCTTGCTGCAATGAGACTGGTATTGCAAAGATACCCCGAGTCAATGTTTGAAACCATATTTGTAGGAAATGAAGTTTTATTCAGGCAAGATAAATCTACCCGTGAATTGATAAATATAATCAAAAGCACCAAAGCTTTCTTGAAGTCTATAGGCTACAACAAAATACCCGTTGGAACTTCTGAGATAGGCTCACTTATCGATGCTGAGCTAATCAAAAACTGCGATATCATAGGTGCCAACGTCCATCCATTTTTTGGAGGGGGCACTGTGGAGAATGCTGCTGATTGGACACTAGATTTCATCAAGTATCAATTAGAGCCTTTGAATCCGACTAAGAAACAAATTGCTATAACAGAAGTAGGCTGGCCGACCTCGGGTGGAAACTACAGAGAGTCGGTAGCAAGCTTGAAGAATGCAAATATATTCATGAACTCATTGATTTGCAAGGTTAAACAATACCACAATCCGTGGTACTATTTCGAAGCATATGATGAGCCATGGAAGAAGGTCTTTTACGAAAAAAATAACAGGTGGGAAACAGAATGGGGTTTGTTCAACCAAAATCGTTCCAGCAAGTTTGAATTTTCCAAGCCTATGTGCCGATAGACCGGCCGAACAGCGAATACGAATATTATTGAAGTCCGTAGCTGTAGGGTTTCTAGAGTAGCGCATTAGATATGATAAGTGTGATTTTTTGACAAATTTCGTAAAAATTCAATGAGTTTTGTAAGGCCCTGATTAAGTTTAAAATTACGTAATTGCGTAAACCGCTATATAATCTATTTGTGGGGCCTCTTCCAATGGCTGCAAAAGCACTAAGTATACCAGTCAGGTTGCATATCACGTGTTATGGCTTTACAAATCACATACGTTACGGGCTCCAACCATTCAAAAGAGGCACTTTTTCTAGTATAAAAGGAAAAAATTGGAGATTTTTGGGCTCTGCCCTAGCAGGTTCGCATCGTGCAATTGTCGCCATTTTTTTGGATTAATTGTACCGAATTCGGGCTTATGTTAAGTACGATTCATTTTAAAGTGCGAGAGACTAATGTCATTCATTCAATCGCAATATACACTCATTATTTGGTCATCAAATAAACAGCTAGATCAATAGTAAGGCCACTACAACCGGGGCAAAAGCGTACTGCGGAATAATGCTAGCTGCACCATTTTGGCCAATATTGTTCAGACTGTTCAGTGGGGTATTACTGGAAGCTGTACTTTTATTGGCAGCTGTACCATTATCGGTGGCTGTACTATTGTTGCCAGCTGCACCAATTTCGGTAGAGTTAAGGCCGTGATGGTGCGCAAAAGTCGTACCACCTGCTGCACCTATCGCAGCCCCACCAGCGACAGAACTTCCACTCCCACTTCCTTGGCCACCGCTCACGCCTCCAGAGGAACCACTAGATGTCTCTCCACCCGATGACAGCCCACCTGATGACAGCCCACCTGATGTGTGCCCACCTGATGACAGCCCACCTGATGTGTGCCCACCTGATGACAGTCCACCCCCTGAGTGACTGCGTCGTTTGTCAATCTCAGTGTTGTCGCTCGTTTCTCTCACCACAAGTGAAACAACATAATCGATACAAAGTCCGGATAATAAAAACCGAGTAAACTTCATTGGGGTTTATCATTATTCGACCAAGCTACAGTAATATATATACCCCGGCCGGGGCAGGCAGTGCATTCAGGGTCCATGATTTCGGTTCGCGCGTATTTACGAGATTGGTGCATGAGCCTGCGTCACTCGGATCAGCAAAGCAAGGCTGAAGCTTTG